>PVKE010028285.1:0-21031 GCA_004027555.1 Craseonycteris thonglongyai | reverse complement strand
CTACGCTCCCGGCTCTGTTGAGACCGCCGGATTCACTCCAAGCACGTCCAATGCAGCTCTGCCCACTCAAGCCCCAGCCCTCACTCCAAGAGCCCTGTCCTCAGAAGGCGCTCCCTCACAGTCAGTCTCCTCCGTAAATCAGGGGTGCTGAGCTGTTGTGGGCTGGTGCCCTGCTCTCACCCCGCCCGCCGGGAAGTGCCGCCGCCCTGCTCCACAGTCCCTGTTCCACTTTAGGCTCTGTGACCTGATTAGGGCACTGTGTGCTGTCCCTTGAGTTCGGATGTTAAATTGTCCACAGTCTTGTGGGGCCTCCACGCTCCCTAGGTCTCGGCTTCCAGCCCGCCCTCGATCCAGCTCCACTGTGACCATAGTCCCCCAATCCCCCTGGGTTTTTGCCGGCCCCGGGCCGCGCTCCGCGTCTCTGTCCCCGAACCGCTGCTTCCCTTTCCCTCTCCCGCTCTCCCCTTTTTTCTCTAACCTTTGTGTGTTGTTCCGTGTTGTGTGGTTCTCTTAGTTGAGGTTTCTTCTCAGGGTTTCCCCTGTGGATTCCCCTCTGTTCACAAGGGCCTTCCCAGGCAGTTATCAGCGTTCTCCTCTCATGCCGCCATCTTGGATCTCCGACGTTTTTCCTCTTGATCCTGAATGGCTATAAGGTTCTGCTTGTCACTTACAGATTTGCGTTTAACCAGCAAGCATGCTTTTTTCCCCTTTCTGAAAACTACTGTGGTCATTGGAAGCTCTTGGATAAACAAGTCCTTGAAAATAAACTGAGATAGTAAAACACCATGGTCCTGAAAAAGGCATCCTACTTTATTTGGAAATAGAGTTTACAGTGTGGCTTCACAGGGCATGCTACTCAAATTCTTTGGTTCCAAAAGCAAAGAGTTTTAGAGCATGAATAGCTAAATGCTTGGACCCCAAATTAGAGTTATTATTTTATCATTTTGGAAAGGCCTAACCAATGTCACTCTAAATGTTTTTCAAGTCTTTTTCATTAAAAAAAAACTAGGGGAAGTCAGGATGGCTCAGCAGGTTAAGTGCTCACTTTGTAGCCCTGGGGACGGAGGATCGAATCCCGGCCTGGGCCCAGGGACACCTACACGCTGAACTGGAGCATGCCTCCCATGCGGGGAGGCTCCCAGCACAGTTCTCACCCTGCACAGCCCCCACCCACCTCTGTGAAATAAAACCATGTCCAAAACTGATGACGTACAACTATGGAGACTGTTCTGGGCCCTCCCCCTTCTCTCTGTCTCTTTCTGTCAAAAACAATAAAGTAAATCTTAAAAGAAAACGAAACCAAAAACAAACAACCCCCCCCCCCCGAATATTTGAAGAAATTAGAGGTGACACACGAAGGACTGTTAGGTCTAAATTATTTAGACCTATAGGATGCTACTTTCTCTTTCAGACTTGGACTGTCCTTTAGGAAAAGAGGAAAGCACAGTCAATTTCTTTTCGGTGTAGGGAGATGTTTTAGGATATTAAAACTTACTTTGGAAGGTCACACTCCTGCTACGGGTCTTATTTTTTCCTGAGTTTCTTCAGTGTTTTTTGTTGGCTTGTTTTTTCCAGTCAGCTGAAGTATCTCCATGACGGAACCATCCCCTTTCCTCCCCTTTCCTCTTCTTTCTTTCTCTCTTCCTTTCTGAAATGTCAGGTTTCCAGTCACAGTCTCGCTCATTCACACTATCTCAGGGTTGGGAAGAACTTTAGAGGTTCTAGATCAGTGATCACCTACCAGTGAATCTTCCTAAGGGACCCCAGAGGCTCTGTTGGAATATTTAGCAAAGGGGAATGACTTTATGAAGCACCCCAAATATGGTTATATGGTTGTGATAAGATTCTTCATTACTTTGGTCAGAATCATCTAGCTGAACTGTCCTTTCTTCCTTCCTTCCTTCCTTCCTTCCTTCCTTCCTTCCTTCCTTCCTTCCTTCCTTCTTTCCTTCCTTCCTTTCTCTTCTGCTTGTTTTCTCTCTCTCCCTCTTCCTCCTCCTCCTTTTCTCTCTCTGTTTCTGTCTCTCTCTCTCCCCCAATTAATCATCTTCTACCTTCTACAGTTTTTGTAAAGTGTGAAACGTTGACCCTTGACATGTGTGAAGGTAGTTTCTAAACACCCAGCCCTGCCCCCACTGAGGCTCTTTTCTAGCTAACTAGACTCATTTCCTTCCATTGTTCTCCATGGGTCACTATTTCCAAATGCTTCCTGTAGCTTTCCTTTTCTCTGAACCTGCTACGTGTCTGAGAAACCACACTCGGTCTGAGCTCTGAGCAGCACCGGGAAAAGCAAGAACACCACATTACCTCCTTTAGGTAGATCTCTAGACAGTTAGATTTTTGGAGGGCTGGGTGATCCTGGGGCTGACTCAGTCCATCCCCTTGGATAATAAAATCTGTCAGTCATTTGCACTCATTGTATTTTGGTTAGATCACGGCTATTATGAAGTAACTGATGGTTTGGACCTCAGAGGATGACTATATTTTTCCTTTTAAATGGTGCCATGCTTTGTGCTGTCTTCTTATTTTTTGACACTGCTCAATGTATGGCTTTACTGTTAATCTGCGATTTTGCTTTGACGTTCCCCCATAGTCACTACGAAAAGTGTTGAATGAGGCAGGGTTGAGAACCAAGTCCTGAGGCATTCCAAATTAATGGCCATAAATACCCTCTGCGTGTTCACAGTTTCTAAATTCATAGCTCTGCCTGTTCCTGTTTCCCAGCTTCATGTTCAGGTGTCCTGCTGACAAAGCTGACATCTTAAACTTCATGTGTTCAAATACCTAGCTCTTGATTTCTACCCCAAATCTGGCCCTTTGCTCATTCTTAGCGAACAGTTGTTAAACTCAGGATGCAAGAGTCAGCTTGAATTCCTTCAGTCCCTTCATTGTCTCTTTCCCCACAAGCCTGTTAGTTCTGTCTCTAAAAGATGCTTTTTCCTTCATGCATGATCACTACCCGCCCTCCCGGTCCAAGTTCACATCTCACTTGAACCACCTCAGTAGGCTCCCTGTTTCATTCTGCTTCTACTATTCTCCCCCCAAATTGTTCAGGAGATCATGCAAAGAATTCCACCTGTTCCTCCACCAAGTATCAGGTAGTAGGAAAAAAAAATAAAGCAAAACCCACAAGTGTAGAGTTAAGTTTTAATTCCTCTTCTAAAAATCACTAGTTGTTACTCGACCTCTCTTATCTTTAGGATCTTCATTGTAAACTAGTAGTAATAGAAGAGTAACACAAACATCAGAGAAACTGTTTAGCTTTGCCAATACCAGAAAAGACATTTAATACATTCTCTTCTCCTCAGGGGCTCAATATTTGGAGATAAGTTCATCAAAGAAAGGGTAGATGACCTCATACTGAATAAGGTCCAAGTCTCTGACCCAACTCATAATTCTTAACCCTGCAGAGTTTCTGGTCAAAAATATGACAGTGTAGGTCGCATGTCTCTGAGAGACACATTCATTACTAGTATGTGCTGAAATGCAAGCTAGTAATCAATGCATCTCTCGGATACACATGACCTTTTGCTATAATTTATTTGACTGTGACATCAGTAGGGTTAATATTGTATATGTCTTTTTATATTTTCTCCATACTTTTTTTTCCTCATTACTTTTACATTTGTTGCTAAGAACAATCCTGTGACTGAGGCAGGGCAATTATTAATATTATTATACTCATATTAGACACAAAGCAACGGAGGTTCAGAGAAGTTCATGGATTTGACAAAGTTTCCAATAGTTCATAAAAGTTAGGCCCAGGACTTTTTTTCCCCCAACATGTCAGGTTCTTCCTATTTCTTTCAGGTGAAGGGATGGGCAATTAATTAAGTCTGGTCTCCGGGCTTGAGATAATACATTGATTTGAAAGGAACAGTTTAATACAATATTTAAGGTGTATTTCTTTGGAATAATATAGTTATTATAAGATGGCTTTTAAATTAATTTTAAGTGGTTGTGTTTGCTGTCTAGGACGCCTGAGACTTTTGAACTTGGTATTTAGCCAGAGGTGACATCCACAGCCAGTTAGAACACGACAGTAAACGTCTGGGTTGAAACATCGTAATTACAACACATAGCTTCAGGTAGCAATTTCTGAAAGAACTTGCCCCGTAAACTCCACCCAGTCTGAGTCAATGCAGTAAATCCTGTACCAGGACAGTATTAAAAAAACAGAGCACCAAAGACCCACAGTAAATAGTTAGACAAGTGAACAAAACGGTGAAACAACTGTCTATCGTGGTGGGCGAACAGGCAACACAGGACTGTGATCCTCATGAGAAAGGATGCAGCTATGAACCCTACCATCTTCTTGGCTTCCTACCCAGAGTCAGTTTCCAACTGTGGGCACAGAAAAGGAAACACACACAGACCCTGGAAGCCTTACTGATTTGAGGAGATGGAAATCCGGGTCTGGAGAGGATGAGGCAAGTCTGTTGACCAGGAGGAGTTTTGGAAAAGAGGGTGCCCTATGAGGAAAAGGCTCTGTTAGGCACCAACCTGCCCGTGCCTAGAATAAAGCTTCACAGGGATGGACAAAGGACCACGAGCTATAAATGGAAGTATCCCCAAAGTTCACCAAGGGCACGAAGCCGTCAGAATAGAGGGCTCATGCTGGTCATCTGGGAAAGCTGATGGAGACCACAGGAGTCTTGTCTTGGAAGCAGGAGTCAACTCCCGCTGGAGTGGGGGCTATTTTAGACCCGCCCTGGCAATATGTATAAGTAGACCTCAAGGACGTTGCAACTGATCTGCAATGTATTTAGTTCTGGAAAAGAAGAAAACAACATCTAAGCAACTAACAACATAACATTTACAATGTCCAGGGTCCAATAAAAAAAAAAAAAAAGTGGATAAGCCAAGAAGCAGGACAATAGGGCCCATCACCAGGAAGCAAATCAGTCAATAGAAAAAGCACAGAAATGACTGTGTTGTGAGAATTAGCCAAGAGATTAAAGACCCGACAAGGAGAGAAGGTAAACCACTAGCAAGAACCCAATGGAATTTATGGGAATCAAAAATGCAATATATGCAGATAAGAAATGATGGCACCAACTTTTCCAAATTTGGTGAAAATCATAAACCCATAGGTCTTAAAGCATAATAGACCCAGAGCAGAATGAACACGCACATGTTAACACAAATCCATCAAGGTGTGCCATCATCAAATTGCTATAAACCACTGAAAGGCGATTTTAAAAGCGACTAAAGAAAAAGAGTTGACTTTGTATGCCTGAGGTCAACCTTATTTGGTCTTAATGTCATAGTTTACTGCATTGGATTGACTCATATTTGCTGAAAATTCTTGCTTCTTTATTTGTGAGGGATGTTATTCTGTTAATTTTGAGACTGAGCTTTCACAGTTTGTGTATTGCAACATATCTTATTTTGCCTAACCCAATGGCTGGTCTGTGCTAAGTCTTCACAATACCTCAATCTGTCCCCTGTACCTGTGATCTAGGATTTCTTTAGATGTAGTGCACACAATAGCTTTCCTATCTGATCTGAGATACTTTCACGTGAACTGTTACACAAACACCTTAAGCGTTTCTCTCCCTATATCAACCCAAACATCTTCTGCAGTATTTTCTATCTGTTATTGGCAACATCACACATTTTATCGCCCAAATCAGCAAATGGGGACCTCCCATTCTTTCACTTTCTATTTTTGATCCATAACCATATCTGCCAGTGCTAGATCTTAAAAATCCCTCAAATTCGTCTTCTCTTCCGCGTCTCCTCTGTCGTTGCTTCAGAGGTTGGACATGTCTCTCCTGCATAGCTGAGGCCGTCCTGAAATAGGCTCCTTCCCCCTCTGCCCACCTGTTCCTCACACACGGCTGCTTTGACTTCCTGAAAAGCAAGTTTGCTTTTCCACTTAAAATCATTTAATGCCACCCACCCCCGCGCCTTTTTTTTTTTGCCTTTAGAATAAAGCATGCATTGTTTAGTACAATTCTCAAATTTTTTGAGATCTGTTCCCTATTAAATAATTGTCCATAATGGGTTTAAGATGAAAAATAAATTTCACGTCACTCAGCAAAGTAAAAAACGACAATTTCTTTGTGCAGTAACCTTAGTCAACATGACCTAAACTGTATCACAGCTAAGAGTCTTTCATTTAGTTTAGCGCAACTAAGACGGTGGGAACGTCTTATTCCCAGTCGTGTGTAGGCCTGTAATTACATGCTGAATTTAAAAAGTTGCCTCAAGATATTAACATTTGTTTGGCTCTAAATCTATTTTAATTTGTGTGAGGCAAAAGATCCCACAATCCTAATGGAAAATGCATCTTAATCATATCTCTATAGAAAACTAGGCTTCATTTGAGAAAATGCTAATGATTGAAATTAAACAATTATTTTAGCTCAAATGCTTCTTCATTCTGGATTCTGTACCCTGGTTTCTAGGTTAGAAATAATCCATTCTTCCTTTCTGCTCTGACAGCCCCTTTACACTAACACTGCTTTGCGTTGTGGTTATTTATTTATTTTTCCTATATATTTGTTTCCACAAAAGGTGGAAGGGTTTGTGCAGAATCTAGCTTAAAGCTATGATTTAATAAATATAAATCAAGTTCATGCCGAGGCTAAAGGTAGAATAGTGCAGACACGGAACTATTACAAATATGAACGTTATAGAAACCCAACTTCGGAACCCCTGGAAGCTTATTCTCTGTCTCCCTGAATCCAGGACCTCATGAATCAAATGTATGTCGTTGTTGTAAATGCAAAGATATTAAAAAACCCAGCTTCTTAGATGTCTAATAGTTAGATTTTGGGAGTTGTTTAAGTAATTTTTACTGAACTTTAGTGGGATAACACTCCTGTCTTGCCAGCAAAGCCCATACATCTTCTGATTTTTCTCTCCCCTTAGAGTTCAGGTGTTAGATTTTGATCTGATGTTATTTTTTAGTGCTGGCTAAATTGGCTTAATTGTGATGAGAGAGAAAATAGTTTGTTTTTCCTTATTTTTTATTTTGTCTCACAGTAACGATCTTAAGTAAATTACATAAAATTCTTCCATATGGGTGGAGAAAATTTTAATGAGCCATTTAAAATACATTTTGCATCTGGTCAACATATTTAAAATAGTCATTTGCTTTGTTTCCCTTTAATCTTGGATGTAGGAAAGGCATTGTGAAAGCAGAATCCTCCCAGATGCATGGTCGTCCCATGTGGTTTATGAGCACAGATCACTAAAGGGCTAATACCAACTTGCTGATTACTTCCATTCCTTGTGGAAACTTTGATGAACAGCAAGTTAGAGGATGAGCCAATTGTAGCTTGGCTGAAAATAAGCAATTTGCAGTATGGTACAAGAAATAAACACACATTTATTTCAGGCACTCGACTAGATTTGTATTGAAACCAATGTCAGTCTCTATCAAAGTCCTCTTGGGCAAATTCAGTTAAAAGCAAATTCATTTTATTGGGAAAACTAGTAAAATGGAACCCCTAGCACACATCATTTCAGCACGTTAATCTGCAGTACAAGCAAGCACATTAGGTAGGCTCATACCCGATATCAGAGTGAAACTACAAGGTTTCAATTATCGAGTAAATGTGGAGAACATACACCTCTGTGATATTTGGGAAATTATGCTTTTCCTATTACTTTTCTTGGATATATTTATTATTATAACTAAATAGTTTTGAACAAGTCCTGACGTGGTCTCCGAGTCCGTATTTTTACTTGTGAAATGTAGAACTACGTGTGCCTCACCCACCTTAGTTGGTCCAGTAAATATTTATTTAGCTCTGATGATGGGATAGGCAGTGTTCTAGGCGTTTGTGTTACATAAGAGCTGAGACCCAAATGAGTAAGGAGATACCCAATAACCACAATAAATAAATAGACCACTTGGAAAGTGAGATGATGGAACACTGTGTGAAAAAGGAAAACATAAAAACAGAGCAGGGTGAGGACAGGAAGTTCTTTGTCCGGAGGATGGGATCCTTGGAGTTTAAGATAGAATGGTCAGGGTGGGCTTCCTGGAGAAGGTGGCAACTGAGAAAAATCTCAGAAGGTCTAAGGAGTCGGCCCCTGGGAACAAGTCCAGTCTGGGGGACTCATAGGGCAAAGGCACTGAGGTGTGTGTGGTGAGTCGTCAGAACAGCAAGGAGGCCACTGTGGTAAGAATGGATTGAGGAGCAGAGCAGTAGAATTACAGGGAGAAGGAGGAGCCGGGAACAGGCTAATTCTGTACAGTCTCGAAGGCCAGGTTAAGGATCTTGTTTGGATTCTTGAGGGAGATGACAAGGCCTGGGAAGGTTTGATGAGGGGTGATATGATTTGAATTATGTCCTAATAGGACCATTCTGACTACTGCCTTAAGAGTTATCTTGTAGAAGGCAAGAGTGGAAGAAGAGACCATTCGGAGGCATATGAGGGGGAACCCAGAATCATCTTCTGTAGGGCGGGTCCCTTGTAGTACACGCTTCCCCCACTAGGTGAGGGTTCTAGGAACCCATCTGCATCTGTGGACCCGCTGGTGTGAGTGTGAAAGGCTGCGTTCAGCTTCAGTGAATTTCTTTGGAAACTCTTTCAACATGTTTGCTCATTTTGTGATGTGAGAGAGGTGAAACAAAAAATGGCAGAAGCACTGAACGGCATCAAAATCAATGAGTTCAAACACTGTTTTGAACAGTGGAAAAAGCATCTCGGTGTATTGCATCAAGCGATGTACTTTGAAGGTGAATGAAGTTTAAATATGTAAGCATAAATACACAATTTTTTTTTATAAATATGAGTATTTACCCCCCTGATACATACACCAAAAGAAAAGTATTGCATCAGCACTAATCTAGCCAGACTTCCATATTTCTAGTAACACACACTTGGAACCGCAGTTTGCACGTGTTGTCTTTCTACTTCTGAATTTCATATCTCATTATTGCTCTAAATTTAGTAAGGAAAGTGTTCTAACCCAAAACACTCAGATAGCACATTGCAAAGGCAAACACATGCCTTGGGAAATTTAACAAAGCATATAGAAACACTGACCCCCTGTTTTTATTCTGACCTTAAAATACTGAAAACAAAAGTGTTTTCTTCCAAAGTATTGGCATGCTATCTTGATCCCTTATTTGTTCTCTCCCACTTACAGTCTATAGGATGTCTAGCAGGCACTGGCCCACTTAGGTGTCTTCATCTGCGCGGCAGGATGAGATAGTTACACACTTTCCTGTCTTCTCCAAAGCCTGACTCATGGTCTACATAACTGTACAACATAAACCTGTACCCCTGCTCATTTGGAGTGGCGGTTTTGTTGTTGCCATATTATGGAGACCATTGTGATTTGAAATAAAATATCCTCAGCCATGAAAACCAAGAGCTCAACGGAATGACCACGTAACCACCATTTAAACTGCCCTGAAACAGTTACCTACATGAAAGGCACTGTCTGCACATTTCACTTAAAAAAAAAAAAAGATTTATTTTATTGTTTGAGAGAAGGTGAGAAAGAGAGAGAGGAGTTGGGGAGGGCCCAGAGCAGTCTCCATAGTTGTACATCATTAGTTGTGACATAGTTTCGTTCCACACAGGTGCATGTGGGGCCATGCAGGGCAGGAACCAAACCGGGGGCCTTCCGCATGAGAGGAGAGAACCTTCACCGCCATCCCTGCGGTTAACAGTTATGCTGCAATTCAGCATAAGGGGTTGCATGGGCCAGGCCTGAGATTGGGTCTCCAGACCTTGTGGTTGCAAGACAAGCGCTCACCCACTGAGCAATCCCAATATCCCAAGATTCATTTTTTTAAGTATATGACATTTTACGTCTCTGTGTTTTCTTACTACCCTAATAGTACAACCTTTTGAATGTCGCTGTGTGAGGCTCAGGGCACTTCTGGATATGCCAGAAGGACCTCAGAACACTGACATGTAGCGTCCGTTGTGGTGAGGGGTCTGGCTGGGAGCCCAGGCATTTGGGAGCCTGTTTGGGCTCATCCTCTTACTGGCTGGGTGACCTTGGACACTAGACTTAATTTTTTTAAACGTGTGAAATGGACATAGTAATAATATTTACCTTAGAGAGCAGCCAGGAGGCTAAAACAAAACAGTGGATGTAAAGCATAGCAAAATGCTGACACTTTGCATGTTAAGTGTTGATTATTTTTATTCTTACTAACTTAACTAAGTCTCAATTCTGTCTGAGAACTCATATATCTACTTACACATGAATTTCTCCTTACGTTTTTTAAAAACCTAAAATACATTCAGAGGATAGCTTTCCAATATTAGGAACTTTTCCCGTGTCCCTTTATGGGTACGATTTATATTTGGGGAATTACTTGTCCAATGTGCCGATAGAAATATTGAGTTTAGCTTTAAATTTTCCCCTCACTTAGGAGGTTACGTTTGTAGAAAGCTAATTTATATCTAAACCCCTGTTTTTATTAAGGTGACTTCAATGGCTCACTATGGACATAGCGTTCATTAAACTTTAACTTTTCCCTGTTGAAGTTCATTGGGTAGCTTTCACTTGACATAACAACTGAATCCCTACATTTCTAAGAGAGAAAGCGATGTGTCCTTATTCAGGTAAAGGAGAAGACGAGTCAGGGAAGGGAGAAGTATTAAAGACCTATCTTAATTCTAGCTCTGCCACTAACTTTGTGACTTAAGTTGGGACACCATTCTCTCATCCATTCCTGCGTACTTATCCTGTATTATGTTCTAGGAATCAGGGTATGGGTCGTGTGTTCCTGTTTCTTTCCGTACCTAGGAGTTTGGGATTGCATCCTGAGCTTTGTGAACAATGTGTTCTCGAGACCTTAGGGTTCTCGAGACCTTAGGGTTCTCTTGTATTCCTCAAAGGAGTGCTCATTTTTTTGGTTTTAGTAAGTAACGAACTTGGGTAAACTCATACTTTGAGCTGTCTCCCTGTAACAGGTAACGAACTGCTAAAGCACCTAGTTCGTTCTTTTAGTTCAAACCTGACTGCTTGCACCTGGCATGTGTGTACCCTGCCCAGGGGAGCCAGAAGTGTGGTTAGGCTGGAGGATTGATCAAGTAGCTCTGTAGATTTTACCAGAGAGAGAGCCCTCGATGTGTATTACCTACTAGAGTGAGAGTAATTTATTTGCTTCTGTAAATGACATTGTATCGCAACAAGTAAATAGTATATTCTCTACGTTCCGATCATCTCTTTTGTAAGTACTGAGTACATCTTTCAGTTTACTCTGTTACTATAGATCTAGGAAGTATAGTTTTGCCAAGGTTTAGGGTTCGCCTATTTAAACCTTTATGTACGTCCACACTGGGTTGTTGGATGCTGTAATTTAAGGGTGATGCAAAGTACTTGAAGGCACCTTTTAAACGTTTATTTATTTTTAGAGTAATGTAGAGTGATGAAAGAAGTTTGTTTTCAGTATACGACTTCCAAGTGCTGTTTATTTGTATTTCTCTTTGGGAGTGTGATCCAAAATGGTAGCCATGCCACATGTGGCTATGCACGTTTAAAGCAAAATAAAAACGTAGTTCCTTACTTATACCACCCACATTCCAATTACTCAACAGCCACACGTGGCTAGAGGCTGTGTGTTGGACACAGAAGAACATAATATTTCTGTCCAAGAAAGTTCTACTGGATAACACTGTTCAACAGAGTGCTGTTCTGGGAAGCAGGCAAACATATTGATTGAGAACTGTGTTTGTTCAGCTGGTCAACTGAAAGGCACAGGTACAGAATCCATTACCAAGTAGAGCCACACCTGGACGGATGCCAATGTTTACCCTCTTTTGTCTTATTAGCTATTTTTTCCCTTCATGGGTTGACAAACTATACTGATCACTGCTTTGCTTCTTTGAAATATCTCTGTGGTCTTAAAGACAGTGATAGATTGAATGGCTTCCATTCAATGGGGACTTAATTCTGCTCCAGGAGCTATGCTCAGTGCTTTATCTGAACCATGTCACTTCATTGTTATGACAACTTCTTGTCAGAGGTGCCGTTAGCCACTCCACTTTACAGGAGAAGGAAACAGAACACAGAGGCTGGGAATCTGCTCACAGGTGAGGAGTAAAGGCCGGATTTAATTATGGAAGAATATGGAAAATAGATGAATATGTATTTTTTATATTGTCTGTGGGAAACCCTACATATTAACACCCAGAGACAACACTCTTTAATCGTGAACAGAAATATAGCACAAAAAAATTATACAGAAATTAGTCACAATGTTTTAGATCATATAAAAATCTTCAGTGGTGGGTCATGCCTTAGTCACATAAATTCCTGCTCTAGGAGTGTTTGTGGGAAAATATTTAACCTCTCATCCCTCTTCCACCTCTCTCAGCTGCCAGATTTCCTTGCAGATGACCAGCTTTTACATCACAGAACATCTTTCTAATTCTGACCCACATCTCCTTGAGGCCCAGGGCCCCTCGTCCTATTTTATACTCCGTATAATTTATTTATTTATTTTTATGTTAAAGGTGATTTCTATTTTAATACCTCATGCCAAGTATATAGTTCCACTTTTTTGACCTTCTTGATTCTACAGGAGAGAATTTCTTAGCTAAACTCATTTCCGTTCCTTCAGAAAGTTTCATCTGTATGAGCATGTGTTGATTTAATTTTTATTGGCTGTTCCCCCACTAGGACCCTTCCTTGCACTCCTTCCCGTGGTATGAACAATAGTTCAGTGGTTTTGAACTCTTAGATTTACACTGAGCTAAATGTTTACTTCTCTAAGGAAGCGAGTCCTCCCACAGAGGAAGCACAGTCGTCACAGTGCTGGGCCTGGATCCCCAGCACACAGCCCCTTCCTGGCCCTGTTTTTCTCTCTCTGACGCTGTGTTCCTCTTGCGAGAGTAACATGTGTCATAGTGGGCTCACCGTCTCAGGTCTCATCAGCCCCCTTTGGAATCAGAATAGAATGGGCTGACTGCCTAACGCTCCTTTAGATCTGTATTTGTAATAAAAAGAGTAACATCTGTAAAATAGATTTTGCCCAGCTAAGGAACACATAATTATTGTGACATGTTTTTTTCTTAGGTGCGCATAGAATAAAAAAGTTCTGAAAGATTCAAAAAGATATATCATAAAGAGTTCATAAAATCTTAGGAAACAGTAAAATAATATCTGATTATAATTAGAAAGCCAAGTAGAACCAAGATGTCACAGTGGCACGTGGCCTCAAGTATGTGAAGTGAAGTTATACCCATTAAAATATTTTGCTTGTTTGTTTGTTCATGATATCACCACCATATAAAAGAGGAAGACTTCAGAGAGGTCATGTAGGCTCAAATCGCTGAGCTTTATTTATTTTATTTGTATGTAGAGATCAAATCAGGAGGATCTTCATAATTCTATCATGAATCACAAGCACAATTGTATTAGAAGCATGCAGATTTCCTTTGATATTCAGCTGCAAGGAGCTTGCTGAAAGAATTTTCCAGACATTCTTATTTTGGAGAGGCTGTTGGGTAATTATCCACATGTGGAAGAAACAGGAAGGTCCTGTTTCCTCCACGTTTTCCCACTTGGCTCTTCAAAGGGAGTGTGCAAATATTTTTCTAAAAGGATGGGGTTCCCTGGGTTTCCTAATATTTGAAATTAGTTAGGTCTTCATTAAAGTGTTACATTTTCTCCCAGAGTGGAGAGTCTGAGTTTCTAACTCAGTTTTTTTTTATTTCAAATAAATTTTTATGATTATTTGAGCACATGAATGTGTAAAATTCTAGTAGATTTATTTACGTGAGGCTCACAGATAGTCAATTTATTACTTATTGAAAGAGTCAAGGGAAAAAATACCTTTGACAGAAAATGGAAAGAATCCATCATTACCGGTACTTTGTTTAGAAATGAATTTCTACATCAAGGTAGCATCACCTAATTTAGGGTGACTGATGATTTCCTTCTTTGTATGTTTAACTTTGTCAGTAATGCGTATTTGTTGTTTGTGTGGTAAAGAAAAAGAAAGAACAAGAAAATAAAACATTTACTTATCCTGTCTTTCCCAGGAGATGAGAAAGATAGAATTTAACAACGGAAAGGACTTTCGTGTGATCTTTAGCACTTCATTCTCTCTTATAAATGTATTTTACCACTATGAGCACCCTTAAATCAGCGTTGCCTAATCCAATTTTCTGTGACGATGGAGACATTCTGTATGTGCTGTTTAATACTCTAGCCATACGTGGCTCATGACTACTGACTCCCTACTATGTTGTGACTAAGGAACTGAATCTTTAATTTATTTCATTTTAATTGATTAGAGTTGGTATTGCCCTGGGTACGGCTAGTGGCTTCCATACTGGACAACTCAGACTTGTATCTATCCCAAACAAAAGTCAGTCACAAGCGTCTAAAATGTGTTGTAGCACTATTTGTGCTTATACAAACCTGCATTTATTTACACATAGTTATTTTGTTGTTTAATGTTTAATGAATGATTAGAATAATTGTAATACGTAAGTCCATATGTACCAAAAGTAAACTAGAATTTTGTCGTAACAACATTAGTTATAGGAGAAATAGAGAACCAAAAAAAAACAAACAAAAAAACAACAACAAAGAAATATGACAAGAATCTTGAAAATCTACAACATTGTCACAGGCCATTTCAACCTTAATTCTAATAGTTCAGAAATGCTCCGGTGTACATTGGGACACGTTAGACCCTGTACAACAACAGTCATGGGGGAAGGAAACAAGGTAAGAGTAAGCGGGAGAGGGACAGGTGAACGTGCCACTGGGGGGATCTGACTCTGCATGAGTACTGAGAGGTGTATACAGTGAGACTGACCTTAGCTTTTACGGGCGTCCCTAAGGAATGAGGTATTCGTAAATATAAGCTGCTTTTATGAAAACACCTTGGCATTTGAACTGACGGGCAGAGAGCCTTTGATCGTTGCTGCTATTTCTGGTAGGTGCAGTGGCCTTTCATACATCATAAGGCAGAGAAGCAGAGAGTGGGAAGGGTGAGCACTTGGGAGTGGCTGCGGGCTGGAGGAACGGATCAGGCTACGTATAGAATGTGTGCACCTCCCAGGGGTTGAATGGATGTCTTTGAGAGCTTTGGCGGGTAGAATGGTTTGCATGTTATCATGTTGAGGGGAAAGGGGTGGGTGGTGAAGGGGAAGAGAAACAACAGTTTAAATTGCTACTTGACAATCTATTAATCAATATATATTTTTTAAGTGAGTTTAATGAAGAGACTGTACGTTTGGATAACTCCTAGGTCTCCAATACCAGGTGCCACGCTCTCCGAGGTAGGGTGACTTTCCAAAGTTGACTGGAGATCCATTTATCTTTGAACTAGAAATGTCTCAAGAAATCTTTTATTTGTTTATTTTTTTGAGAGAGAAGGCAAGACAGACACACACTCACACACACACACACACACACACACACAGAAGGGAGGAAAGCCCAGAGCAGTCTCCATAGTTGCACATCATTAGTTGTGACATAGTTTCATTCCACACAGGTGGATGTGGGGCCACACTGTGTGGGGACGGAACTGGGGGCCTCCCCACATGAGAGGCAAGAACCTTCATCGCCACCCCAGTGGTTACCAGTTGCACCACAGTTCAGCATATGGGCTTGTATGGTCCAGGGCTGGGAATCGAACCCTGGACCTTGCATTTGGGAGGTAAGTGCTCAACTGCTAAGCCATCCTCGAATCCCCTCAAGGAATCTTTTAAAACCGTATCTTATTGGACTCTTCAGGGGAAATAGCATTTTATCTCTTAATATAATAATTTTTATAAAAAATAAACTACTAAGAAACAGTACTAGTTTATTTATGAAAGAAAACAATTAGAAAGTAACAACTGATAATTATTTAACTTTTGCTGGGTACTTAGTGAAACATAATAAAAACAGCATCATATGTTACAATATATTACAGTACCATCTACAGCATGAGGGACTAGCTCTAGACTTGGGTTTTAATTTCACTGTGAGCTCATCCATATGCAACTGAGTGGGACTGAAAATCTCTCCAAAACGTAAGAGGATAGGATGTATCACAGAGTGTCTACTAATCAGCCCCTTGCAGTCTTAGGTCTCTGTCCCATTAAAATAGTACATGCCATATTTATAACTGATCTCAGCATGCCAGGCTAGCTCAGTGATTGAGCGATTACCTCCCAATCATGAGATCCAAGGTTCAAATCCTGGCCCCGGCCCGTGCAACCTCATATGCTGAATTGCGGCACAATTGGTACAAACGGGATGGCTTGGTGACGAAGGTTATTGTCTCCCATGTGGGTGGCCCTCCAGTTCAGTTCCCACCCTGTGTGACCTCGTACCCATCTATTCACCTGTGTGGAGTAAAACTGTGTCACAACTAATGATGTATGACTGTGGAGACCGCTCTGGGCCCTCCCCCTTCTCTCTCTCTCTCACCTTCTCTCAAAACAATAAAATAAACAAAAAATAAAACTTATCTCAAATCTAACTCCAACAGGCATGTACTCATCTGCTCACTTATTTAATAATAAGTTCTGTGTTTACGGAGGGCCAAGCATTCTGGGGTAGAGTGGTGGGTACTTGCCAGTTGTGTCTGAATTCTCTGTGGCATCTCAAGATTTCTTTCCTGGGGCTTTTTCCTGATTTGATTCTCCCTCCCTGGCTGAAACCGCTGACATCCTACCAGAAGAGCCAATTTTATAAAACCCAAATCCACTTCAACCCATTTCTGTTTAAATAACTTCAATGGCTTCCAGAAACTGGTAGAAAAAATAGTCAAAATCCTTAGAATAGTGTACAGATATTTTCACAAGATAATTTGGATCAGACTTGCCAGCTGCATCTTGTGCAGTTTACTCACATGACACCTCTAACCTTGTCTTGTTGACCTGCTCCCTGTGCTTCAGCGACGTTTTTCAGGCCGCACCTTTGTACACACTGGCTCTTTTGTTTGGGGCCTCCTTTATGACCCTTTCTCACCCACCTAAACCCTGCACATGCCTCAGAACCAGCTCACGTATTACTCAATCTTTAGCTACTTCTGCCAGCGGTCTTGGCACAATAACTTATCTTTATTATATTCCCATAAAACATTTGGGATTTTGTTATTATACTGAACACATCACCCTGTGATTTTTTTAATGTGTCTTTCTCATGAAACAAGAGATGATATCGATCTTTGTTGCTCTGAGTTATCATTTATCAATTTATTAATGCATCAGACCAACCCATAGGCTTGTGGACATTTTCTTTCAATATTTCTAAAAAATATTTCCTGAGTACTTTTTCTGGGCCAGACACTGAACTACTATTTAGCTCCAAAATATGGCACAGGGATGTTATTTAATAATTATTATTAATGCTTTTAATGCCTTTGGAGCAGTATGGTGTTTATTTTGGCTTTGGCAATCTTCCATGATGTATCCAAGTGAGAGCTGATGTTGCTACAAGCATGTGGTGTAGTTGTGTTTTTTCTCCTGTATGAAAAATATTCTGATACAGCAAACGTGATCTGATATCTTTCAAATATGCTATATATAATGAGGGCAGTTCAATATTAAAATATTCAACCTATCCCCCCTTTTCTCCCAGATAATCCTCATACCTCTCAGAGTTGAATACAACAAGGATTTAATTTTTCACATTTTTACTTACAGATTATTGGTTGCAAATGTTCTAGTTTAAAATTAAAAGTAAGTTCTTTTTCTTAAAGTTCTTACTTGGCCTTCAGGGTATACCGTTTTATAGAATCTTTAGTGAATTAGTTCAAAGTTTTCTGACTGACCGGTGAGTTTGAAAAATGTGTTTCATGAAAGAACAATTGTGGTGTTTAAGTGATTTTTCGAAGTTCCATTGAAGAACAACCCTGAATCTGAATTTTCAAGGCGTGCTGCTTTTATTCATGAATATTCTTACTTTGAATATGTGCAAAACATGAAAAACTTATGCCATTTTCTATTATATAAAAAAGAATTCATTATGAGCATCCATGTAAAATTGCCAGGTGATATTTCAAAATTGGTTCATTCATTTTCCGGTTACCAAGGAATGTATTTATCTTCTTTCTATCGATAATTTTAGAAGTGAACTTGAACTTCCTTTTCAAATTTTCAAGCACTACTTTGCTGTAAATGGTTTCCTTACACAGAGGGTTTTGATTCTTTCCTCTTTACAATTACTGGTTCTTTGCCTAGAGGATGAATATATCCCAATCAGACAGTAAAGAAATGCTATCCTTAGCAAATAACTATTGCATGATATAAAATAGTACAATGCATACCATGTTTTTGGAGAAATGGGGGATTTAAAACAATCCAAAGGTCGGTTCATACTGCACAGTCATTTCGCAAAGATTATATTCCTCTGACCACCAGCAGGAGATCTAAGCCAGGGGGTCTGATGTGAGCGCTTATTTTTTATTTTTCTATAAATAGATTTGAAATGCAGTGCTGGTTGAGTTTGTATATGTTAGTCCTGAATGTTAGAGACCTGGGGTTAAGTGAGATTTTTGGATCAGTCTCTCTCTCTTTCTCCTAATCCTTGAGGAAAGTAGTCTTGCAATATAAAGTGGAGAATTAAAGAAATGAAAAACAGAGTGATAGGAATGCTTGTTTTAATTTGTCACTGCCAGTGGTCACTGAGTAATAGGCCTTAGACCACTTGCATTTTTAAGAGTTGAACTAGGGATTTTACCATGTACAAACAAAACAAGGGTTAACTATGTGAGGTGATGAATGTGTTGATTGTCTTGATCTTGGTAATCATTTCACAATGTATGTGTATCAAATCACCACATTGTATACTTTAAATATGAATATATACCATTATGTTAATGATTTCTCAGTAAAGCTGGAAAAAAAAAAAAGGATATCTAAGAAAAAGGAAAGATCCTTTCTAGTCAATGCAGGAAAAATAAAACATTTCATCCATGAGTTTCATCGCAGACCATGCCGCCTACGGAAATTGAAGTTTATGATTCCAGCTTGATTCAGACTGAGGATAAAGGCACATTTGGGACAACTCTACTTGGTCTCATTGCAGAGAAAAGAAATAAATGGCAAGATGGCAGAGGAAGTTTTAAGTAGTTGGTGGGATCACAGTTCAATGTTAACGTCCTTGTTTTCCCTGTTGAGCTGCCACTTTGTTCCTGTTGGGCAGTGAGAGAGGGAGGGCCCACTGCTCAGGGAAGGCAGAGCTTGTGGGCGAGACCGAAGACCTGCAGTCTGGCTTCTAAGCCATATTTTCAGATTTTCCTGTCAAGAGACGTCTTGGCTTAAGGCCAAAAAGATTTGATGTAGATTTACAAGCAGGGAGAAGAGGTGTGTCTTTTCTGCCTCTCATAAGGAAACTTCCCAGAAAGGGGAGAGTTTTATACACAAGTAAGTTAGAAGTATTATAGGGGCCATATGTTTGGCCTCTTCTCCACACTGGGAGTCTGGGTGTGCGTGAGGGTGGGGGGCAGGAGGGGGTATAGAATGGGGAAGATGTGATACAATGAACTTTAGGGGGGATATAAGATTAAGCGGTCTCATGCCCCTGTCTTCTCTGGAATCCTCGTAGCTATGGCATGTCTGCTAGGGGACCATGAAATGGCATCTTCACAGTTGAGAGAAGTGGCCCGTTAGCCAGGACATTTTGGGACTGGGGAAGCGACAAGCAAGAATGTGAGTGGACTGTCCTAGCCATGGATGAGAAGGCCTGTCCGTCCTGAAGTGCCAGGTGACTCACCCACTGGCAGGGACCCCCCCTGAGGATCCTGCCTGCTCCACACACACTGTCCCATCATCAGAAAGGACCACAGCAGAAAGTGGGGTGTAGGGGCACTGAGAAGGCATCTCCCCATTCTCACCAGCACTGTAAGGGGCATTCTCTAAGAACATTCATGCCCTTTACTACGGGAGGGGAGGTCGGGGATAAAACAGAAAAGCACAGATGCCTTAAATGTCAATGAGGAAACCATCAGGATGGGTTAAAAGGAGTCACTGGGATGAACTGAGAAAATGGAAGTTGAGTAAACTGAGACTTGTTGGTGTCAGGTAGTTAGGAGAGCTTGTGATAGACAATACATGTGTTACAGGAAATAGACTTTATACTTTTACAACACCGAGAATCTCGTGGACCATGGTGACTGGAAAATGTACAACCACATAGAAAGATAATCATCAGAGGACAAAATGGCAGATGTATGTGTGTGTCTGTGTGTGTGTGTGTGGTGTGTATCCAGAATGATCAATCTGGAAGGTAAGGGTTTTGTGAAATTCACGTCAGGAATGTTGTTGGGTCAGATATAACCCAGGCATTTTAAGGTACATATTTTTAAAGCTGTGTGTGGCGTAGCTGACTCAGTTGATTTTCTTGTCCTTACCCACATTCCTATTGAAATATGACAGGGTATTTTTTTAAGCAGTGTTTTTCCCAACAATGAAGGATAATGAGCCTATATTTTGAACCTGTTGAGAGACACATATGGACAGACAGACAGGTTGAGACAGAGACAGAGAGGTTCTAGGAGCATCAGGGAACCCCCAAACCCAGTAGACACTCTGCGAACTTCCATGCTCTGCCTGGTGGTGTAGACCACACTTCCTCAATAACAATCGAATGTAAAATCTTATAATGAACGCTTGCAATGACACAGAAGCAAAATGAAAAAAAAAAAAGTGTGTGTGGGGGGGAGGGTTCTCAAACATACCAAGAATTTCCAAATCACTGGGAAAAAAATTAAATTGAGAAAATGGAGTCAATGGAGAAAACCGAAAACTTAAAAAATGATTAATATCGTTAGAGACGGCCAAGAGATAGCAAGTCAATAAAACAAGAACAGAGGTTCCCAGAAATTAACAAGAGCTCAAAAGCTGAAAAATATGATAATTGAAATATGTATCAGTCAATGGTTATATCAAAATAAAGTGTGGTAATGTTAATAGCAGGTCAAAATATAATCTAAGAAGTACATGAATTTAACATCACTTGTTTTTCATTTTTGTTTTAAATTAATTCTTCACCTACCACACACACATATACATGACAGAATCTGTCTTGTTCACTATAGTATCCTAGCTTAGTATCATAATTATTTCTTTTTTTTTTTTTTTTTTTTTTTTT
>PVKE010028284.1:0-21032 GCA_004027555.1 Craseonycteris thonglongyai | reverse complement strand
CTCATAAAGGAAATGTTAAGAATATTGTTTTAACACGTGTATTCTCTATATCTCTAGAATTACTAGATTGCCTAGTGGCAATTCCACTAGACAATCCAGTAATTCTGTGAGATATTGATTACATTTAGAATGATATATTAAATTGCCATACAAGAAACATATGTACTACAATTTTTCCTCAATCTCAAAATTCAATTGTATCTAAATTACTTATTAATGAACTTTGTATTCAAAAGATTTTTGATAAAAGCCTATAGCAGTACATTAAAACAAATATTGCTATTATGTCAATTTATGTTTAGTATGATTATATATTGGAGATACGATCCCTGTAGCTTTGCTATACAGTGGAGCTCTTATATAAATTTGGAACGTTATTGAAATTACAATAAGTGCAATGTATTATAATTTATTATTACTATTTCTTGAAGTATACTAAGCATATATTAAACTTTAACAAATTTAATTTTACCAGAAAACATAAATTTCTTCTCCCCCAAATAAGTACATTCCTGATTTCTACTTCTATATGTTAGTTTTAACCAGTTTTAAACTTAGTATAAATTTTTAGGAATTTTTTCTATATGCTTTATATGTTCTATATAAATGATGTTTGTGAGACTATATCTTGTTGTGTGTAGCAGTTTATTCATTTTCATTGCTATGTAACATGCAATTTCATTAATATCACTGATAAGTCACTTATTCTAATGTTGATAAATAATTGTGTTGATTATATTTTTTGGTTATCATAAGTGAAGCTACTGGGTCATTCATAAATTCAAAATTTCATAAAAAATTTTGTCAGAGCATTAACATATGATGACTCTAAGTAGATAATCCCAAACTATTTTTTAAAGTATTGTACCAATTTACACTCTTACAACAAATGTATATAAGCTGCTAGCTATTTTGCATTATTCCAACAATAGGTATTATCAGACTCTTTTATTTTCTTTTAATTTAAGCTATTCTACTGAGTTTGTAATGATATCTCATTATGGTTTTAAGTTACAGTTTTCTTATATCAATAACATTGAACACTTGTTTATGTTTATATTAGCCATTTAGATATCTTGTTAATGATTTTTCTTATTTGTCTTCTCTGTCTTCTATTGACTTATAAGGATACCTCATAAATTAATGATAGGAATCTCTTGTTTATATGTATTGCAAATATCTTCATCCACTCTGTAGCTTAGTTTTTCATTCTCTTAATAGCATATTTTATTGAACAGAAATTTTAACCCAAGATCAGATAAATATTTCCATTTCTAGTTATCTCAATGTCATCCCTGGTTTATACAGTGATGTGTACAGACAAAAAATTAATATTTTTCCTTGCTACCATATGAACCTCAGTTGAGAACTGAATCTCTTTGCTATTAGAAATAACTCATTCCTTCATTATGGTTTGAAAAGAGAGATAGGGGAAGCCAGGATGGCTCAGTGGATTAAGCACTCACTTTGCAGCCCCAGGGACCGAGGATCAAATCCCGGCCCCAGCCCATGCAGTTCATATGCTGAACTGGGGAGTGCGCCCAGTTCGGTTCTCATTGGGGTCAGACCCCGGCCCAGTTCCTGCCCTGTGCAGCCCCACACCCACCTGTGGAATGAAACTATGTGGAAAAACCAATGATGTGCAACTATGGAGACTGTTCTGGGCCCTCCTTCTCTCTCTCTCTCTCTCTCTCTCTCTGTCAAAAACAATAAAAATAAATCTTTAAAAAAGAAAAGAGACATACCCAGCTTCAACTTACTTTTCTTCATCTGACAGCATGTGGGCTAGAAATCAGCAGCAGCAGCAAGCACAGTATAGGTAACACTCTAAGTATATAATTATCAAGTAATAACCATGAAATTAAAAAAATAATAATGGCCAGGAAGAAGAGAAGACAGAGAGTAAAGGTTTTACTTTACTAAACTTCATATATGTGATAAGATCACTAAATTTTTTTTAAATATAAATTTGAAAGTAATATTACAGTACAAAAAGGGACTAATGTAGTGGATAAGTATTTTTTTTAATTATATGAATATGTCTTTTGAAGAATTAGAAAATATCTTACACATATGTTGGTCTACAACTGTAATGAGCTATAACTTTAAATTTTCTTTTTGTGAGTCTTAATCTTTAAATTCATCACTTTATCAAAATTAATTTTTTTACAGTATTTATGGTCAAAATACAGTTTAGCCATATATGCAATGCTATCTGTTCATGGTTGGCAAACACTTTCCATTAATTTTAATTTTAAAGATTTCACATGATATGACTAATATACAGTTTATAAAAATCTTTAAAAAAGAAAAAGTTTATGGGAAGCCGGGATGGCTCACTGGGTTAAGTGCTCACTTTGCAGTGCCAGGGACCGAGGATCGAATCCCGGCCCTGGCCTGTGGGGACCCATATGCTGAACTGGGGAGTTCCCCCAGTTCAGCTCTCTCTGTCTCTGTATCTCTCTCTCTCTCTCTCTCTCTCTCTCTCTCTCTCTGTCAAAAACCAATAAAAATAAATAAATAAATAAATAAATAAATAAATAAAGGAAAAGTTTGACCATAAAATGATAAAAATCACATTTTGCAATAAATTCCAGAAAATGCCATACTTACCTACATCTTTGTTTCTTTTGGATAAATTATGTAAAACACATATAAAAATCCAGATTACCATTTCAAGTTTTGTTTCTTGATTTTACAGTCATTGGACTGTCATTGTTTATTTCTACGCTGCTATTTAAATAGAGCCATGGAATATGCGTGGAGAGAGGGCCAATGATTCCTATTCTTTATGTACTTATTCTGGAAATAAATGCATGTAGCTAGCTCAGTTGTATCATGGAACACAATGTTTACTAATGGAAAAGTAATGAAAATGTGCTAATTTGAAGCTTACTGATTCATTATTAAAATTCAATAATAAATATAGCAATCATTAGAACTTAGAACCACACAGATATTTTTTTGAAAGGAAAATTTTATCACTGACTTTAGGCACAGTCTTAATGAAAAGCAGACCAACTTCAGTCAAGTTTTATTGTTTTTAAATTCTCTACAGACAGTGAACCTTGTGAATGACCTACAACACAGATGAATTGCGCTCATTGCCTCATTTTTTACTTGCCTCTACCATCACTGTGAGTTTTCTCAGGTTATTATTTAAATAATAATAATGATCATTATTTACTTTCTTTAATGAATTGTATGATACAATATTCAAGGGAAGTGTGCTGTGAGAGGAACATGTCTATTTAAAAGGTAAAATATTATTTTTTTCTTTCTGAATATCATATCGGCAGCATTAAATTGTATTCACGTTACCTCTCAGAGACCAAGTGTGTAGTATTTTTGTTAGGGAGATGTATTACAAGCTAGAAGCATAGTAGTGTTTTTAATATTTATATTTATAAACTTTGGATTTACAGCTTTTTGGTCTTTATCATAGTAAATTAGTATCATAAACTGTTCATTTTCTTCTCGGTGTCTTCAACAAGGATTCCATATTTTAAAAAATAATAATTCTTTACATTCCATGTATTTTATAACTTATGCAAACTGAAGAACATTTTCATGCACATATACAATGAGATCAAACACATGTACAGTTTCTTATTGCTGTCACAGTTCAGATATTATTTCCACTTTCTCAGCTGAAGAAACTGTGACTCAACTTTAACAATTTGTTTGAACTCATGTGTTCTTTCATTCAACAAATATTTATTTAGTCTTTGCTCCATGCCAAGTTCTATATGAGAAAATGGAAATAAAACAAGGTCCATGCACAATTACTATACTCAAAATTTTTTGAACGAATATGATGGCCAAGCTTAAACTAGTCCCGGGAATTTGAGCTCTTAGTCCATTGCTCTTTCTACTCCACAATGCCTCTGAACTTCAGTGACTAAGGGGTGTTGGAATATTCTTGCAAAAATGTGTTCGAAGTAAAGAACATTGTTGCAATTATAAAAGGTTTGTACAGAAAAAAATCCAGGCATTAGCTATATAAAATGGTTGGATAGTTTCCAGACAGCCTTCGTATATGCTGTATCTTAACAGCATCACAGTCTTCCTGGTTTTAGGCTCTTGGCAACTGATTGAACACAATGCATTATGCCTTCTTATCGGACAATACAAAAGATCTGTGGGAAAAGTAAGATACACCTTTTTAAATATAGAGTATCGTAATATGTTTTCATGTATGTTAAGGTCTACATCTTTATTCCTTCTAAGAAGAAGCTGAAGTAAAAGGGGAACATTCACCATAATGGTTTTAACTTCATAGATACTTTTTTAAATTGTTGTCACAGAAGACAAAAGATCGTTTTCTTAAGAAAATTAGACTTGTGCAATAACATTTGTATTCTACTAGTTTTTAGAAGGGGAAAAAATCTAACTACAATATTATATTTTTTATTGTGTAAAAATATAGAGTTATTATATGATGAAGTGGGGGAAAAAGAAAATAGGCACAATTTTATTATATTACAAGCCATTGAGAGTAAATGGGAACTAAGGGGGGTTTGTTTGCTTGTCAAAAATCCTTTCAAAGCAACCATGTAAATATGTGATGTTTATACTTTAAAAACAATTTTTAAAAAGTTAAAGAAACAAGTTTTGTGTGGTTCTAAGGTGGCATCTCTTAAAAGTATGAGAAAATGAAAATGAATTAGAAAAAAATGAAGAGTGCAACTAATCAAATTACCACTTTTACCAAAATTTTTTTCTTAGTAGACTGTGAGATGAATAAAGAAAGCCCTTCCCATATAATTTTCCTTTTCTTTCAGATTTCACACATTTGCAGGTAGAAATATTTTTCTTCTGAGTTTATATTTTATGCACCTTTCTTAGTGCCATAAGGTTGTGAGGTTTTCATTCTGAAATGTATCTGACTGCACACCCAAATTTTCATAATTGAAGAAGGTAGCATAGGGTGTCACAGGAACTGAGTTATATTATTTATCCAAAACCTGTGAGATTTTCCTAACCATGGAGTCTCACCTATTAAATGGTTAGTGATAACTACATTGCCTTCTGCTCGGAAACATTGGGAGGAAATACAGAGTATGATGCAAAGTCAGTAAAATATGGAATGGAATCTCAGCTTCACATCTGTCTAAAAGTGCAATAACATTATAGAATACAATATTTGTGCCAAATGGTTATTATGGCTTTTTATTTCTGAAACTGTACAGTTTTCTCTACAAATTGTTGAAACCTAGTAAATACTTGAACAATAATTATTATTATTGTTATCAATATGGATAATAATCAATTGATGGATGTCTCCAAAGTTATTCATATGTAACTTAGAGTTACTATTAATACTAACTTTAAAATATGTAGTCATAATTTTTTTTCAAAAATCCACACATAATACTCAGTTTCTTTCTTAGTTAAGGATAATATAATAGAAGAACCTCAGAATTAGAACTCATACACAAGTACCCATAAATCAACATGATTTTTCAGATACTTCTAATTCACACATTTGGCATACTTGACTATATGTAGCAAGTGTAAGGGGTAATAATGTTGATAAAATTAAATATAATTATACATGATATGTTTGTTTCATACCACTAGCACCTATACTTCTATAACTGAATGAATATTTTTAGATTAATATTTTTAAGATTTATTTTATTGTTTTTGACAGAGGCAGACAGAGACAGAGACAGAGAGAGACAGAGAGAAGGGACAGAGCCCAGAGCAGTCTCCGCAGTTGAACTTAATCAGTTTTTGACATGGTTTTGTTCCACACAGGTGGGCAGGGGTCGTGCAGGACGGGAACTGGGCTGGGGGCCTCCAGCATGGGAAGCACACCTCAGTTCAGCATATGGGTCTGCATGGGCCAGGCCCGGAATTCGATCCTTGGTTCCCAGGGCTGTAAAGCGAGTGCTTAACCCCCTGAGCCATCCCAGCTTCCCCTAGACTAATTTTTAATTATAGTGGACACAATATTATATTAGTTTCCGGTGTATAAAATAGTAATTGGACACTTACATAGCTTACAAAATAATAATTCTTACAAGCCTAGTACGCATCTGGAACCACATGTAGTTATTATAATATTTGTGACAACACAGATTGACCTAGAGGATATTATGCCATGAAGCAAGTCAGTCAGCAGAAGAAAAATGCCATATGATTTTACTTATATTTATGTGAAGTCTAAAAATCAAAATATAAGAACAAACAAAACAAACTTACAGGGAACAAAACTGATGGTTATCAAATGGGAGTGGGGTTAGAAAGATGGACAAAAAGGTCAAATGGATTAAGAAGTGCAAATTGTCAGTTGTAAAAGTAGTCACAGGGATTTAAAGTTCAGCATAGGGAATACCGGTATGTTGATTAAAAAAAACTGTAACAGTTATTTTTTATTAATAATAGCATCATTTCATTATGGGTTGTCTATGGTCAAGGCATTCTCAATAATATCTAAGCTTTACAAGAGTGAGGATTAACTGTAAAGTTACCATTTATTTAACATATCTATGCCCTAGAAATCCTTATTTCTACAAGGTGTTTATTGAAATCAATATTTACTTATTAAATCCACGTAGAGAAGAAACTATTGATTCTCCTTCTAGCAAGTGGGAAATGTAATGATTAGTGCGCAAAAAGCAAAATCTTAAAATGTTCAGAGAGAAAGCAAGAGTGAGTGCAAAAGCTAAGAGAAGAAAGAGCTTGTATTGATAGTTGAGCTGAAAGACTCAAATTCCTGCTAAGATCAAACACCAAATAAAACATGTTTGGAACTCTGTTACGTCAGTATTTCTGATAAAACACTTCATGACTATATTATATGTGAAGTGTTTTATAAACTACTTTTTCCCATGTGAAAAAGTATGGACTCTCAAACAAAGTATTCTTTCTTTTACAATATTATATTTTGCCATTCTTTTTAAAATACTTTAGTAAAAAGATAATACCTTATAAAACTGTAATAAAATTTTCACACAATTTTACATAGCCCACCTCCCTCTGTGAAATTTTTTTCCACTCTTATTTGGAGTACATCTATTTTCAAAGTTAGTTTGAAATGACAATGCTTTGGAAATGATTATTTGGGCAATTCTCTTGTCAGTAGCATTCGGAAATAGAATTTAGACTGAAAATCTTACAAAGTAAATCATCAATATTTTTAGAAATAATAAGATAATAAAACTATTATTCAATAATTTATTATTTGTCTATCTGGGGGAATATTTGCTGCATACACAAAAAAAGAAAGGTATTTTACTTAATTTTATTTTTTAAATGCTAAGGAAAGGCAATAATATAGTGCCTATGAAAATACAAGGAAATCATTTCATCACAGTAAAATATCATGAAACCATGCTTGAATCAGAATGACACATACAAACTCACTGACAATAAGCTGCAGAAAACTGATCTATTAAAGCTTGAAAACGAACAGGATGGAAACAACAGTAAATGCAATATGAGGAGAATATCAGATATAGAGTTAAATGTTTGGAGAATGATCAGACATGTTTTAACCACTGACATTTAAGTTTTTTCAGGATTGTGCTAAAACTAGAAAATAGCAAGTGCTAAGAAACTCCACACTGTAAAGTAACCAATATTTGGACCTAGCCATCTTCACTCAAGGCTCACTGAAGGCAAAATTGGTCCTGAAGCCGTTAACCCACCAAGGAAGAGAATGGGTCTTTAGACTTGTTCATTAGAAAGGTAGTGTTTATGAGGAGAGGTTGTCAAGAGAAGAGAGAGGCAAGGATGCCCAAAGGAAGAAGAGGAATCTAGCATTTTATTCCCTTCCCTGGTTGACATATACATAAGTTGTGCACTTGCTGATATGTCCCATTTTCATATCAGAGCAGAGATTGATGGCAGTTTTAAGACCAGGATGAGATATGTATGGGTTTACCATGGATCAAGTGGGCACCTGGAAAAATAAATGTGCTTGAGCAATCCTACATGTGCTCACACAAGGGAGATGTTTGCTAGGCAAGGAATTCTCAGAAGCATATGCCGTAGGAGAAGAGAATACACAATATTGTGTCAAAGCCAGATCTCTTGGATAAGGTTATTATTTGGTGACCAGGCCTGCAGAGTTCTCAAAATATGAAAACAGAAGGTACCCAGAAAAAAAAATTAAATAAATAAATAAATAAAAAGGAAGGAAGGAAGGAGGGAGGGAGGAAGGAAGAAAGGAAGGAAGGAAAAAAGAAAGAAAACTGTCAATATAATTCATATAAGCAGCTATAATTTAGAGAGAAAGAAATAAAATAGTGACTTATTTGAGTGATACATTTCCCATTTCCACCCAGTAAGAAGGAAGAGCAAGTCCTTGAGTAGGGAAGAAAGATCATTTTTCAATAACATTTAATAAGTTAATGTTCTACATCAAGATTGTGAACTACTCACAGTAATGTAAAGTCTGCGAATTCTACAGACGTCTCTGACTGCAAGCAGTATCAGTTGTAGCTATGTCTGTTTGCTTGGTTCCTGCCATGTTTCTAGGATCCTTTCCAGGAATTCTTATTAGAACTTATAACATAGGGAATTTTCATGCTTATGTGAATTCCCCATGTGCTTATATTAAAATTTTATTTTCTCCAGTTAAAACTAAAAACGTATGGCCTCATCTATACTAAGGAGAATCAGGAAAAGGCACATCTTCACTCCTATTTGAATGGTAAAAGAGAAAGTAACATTTTTGAAGGCCATGATGATAGCAACAGAAGTCTGAGGGAGTATCCACGGACTTGGACCATGACTTAATTCATATAAAAACTAATGGTGGAAATAGTGTTTTTCTTCATAGGTAAAAGGCAAGTGCTACATTCACACAGCAGTCTTCGGACACAGGAGTATTTCAGATCTTAGGAAATATAAAGAAAATAGTAATGCCTAAGCAGAAGTATGTGATATAAATGAATGAAAAGAAATTGATAGTAAATTTACTGAGCTATCAATTGAAATTATATGAAAAATGTTTTCTATTATATATTTAAATAAATCATGACATTTTTTCCCAAACTGAATTTACATGGCTAACATTTCAATTGTTTACTGTAAATTCAGTCTGTACAGAATTATGTAAGAGTTACAAATTTCTGTACTCAGAAAATATTTTAGTAGTATTTTAATAATTATTTTAATAAAAGTGTTACTTATATTTGTTTTACTGGCCCCTTTGATTATGATACGAATTTCGTCCAATTATTCATCCTGAAAAGAGGCCTGAGTCAAAAGATGAAAACAGTTTAAACTAATTTGATTAATTTAATAAAATTTTAACTTTTAGTGTGAAAAAAACAGAGAAATCCAAAACTGAAAATAGAATACAGTAATTGTAGTTTAATACTGATATTAAACATCTGATATATGCCTATAATAATTATTCAATCATTCTCATTAAAATGTTACATATACAAAGCCTCTGTTTCAAGGCATCATGCTAAGCAAATATGTATTTCTTCCATCCTCCTAAAACCATTCAAAAACATAATAAAGGAAATAAATCCTTTCCTGGGAAGAAGGCTATAAAAAACCAAAATATTAGGGAAAAAAACAGAAACAAAAACAAATAACTTTTAGATGATGAAGGGAGGATGAACAAAATATGACAAACTTTTTTAAAAAAATAGAGAATAATTAAAGATAAGCCAAAAAGAGGCCCAAAATGAAATAATTTGAATGTGCCAGATGTTGTTTTAACCAGAGGTTTTATTGTGTTATATTTTTACATGTGACAATGCTCTATCAGGCTGGTATCCATCCCCACCTGGGCTTCGCAGATAAAGAAAAGGAGGGTTTGTAAATTTTACTCACTTTCACAGTAACCCTTTGTTATTGAGCAGGACTGAATGTAAGTCCTTGCCCATCTGGCATCAGAATATGTATTCCTAAACAGCATCCTAGAGATTTGTTGTGGAGACTGCTAAGGAGATTAGTGTGTTCCAGTAAAAAGTGTATAAGATATTTTCACAATTTCAAAAATTCATTTGAACACTTAGAACATCATAAGAGACAGCTTACTTCGTTTATTTGTTTCATCCTTGAACTGTGTTTCAAAGGTTATTAAATTTCTTTAATTGTAATTATAAAAAACAACATATAATTAAAATATTACTTAACAGTAAGTTCTTTGTGGTTTGAGGTATTAAATATAGAATGATGTAGGATGCTCCTTGGTAATACATATTCTGAAACCAGATGGACACAAGCTCAAATCTAGTCATGCTCAATAGCTAAGTGTTACTGAGAAAGTGAGTTAAACTTACAAATCCTCAGTTTCTTTCCCTGTGAAGCAGAGGTGGGGCTGATACCAGTCTGATAGAGTTCTGTCACATGTAAAAATAAAACACAATAAAGCCCACCAGTTAAAACAATATCTGGCACATTCAAATGTTAGCTTTTCTGATATCTATTATGTATACCAAAGGTCAACATTTCTCTCTTCCTATTATACTAAATAATGTAGTGATAAATATATCAATAAATCTGATTCTTCACATTTTGGTTGATCAGGTAAATATTTCTTTCTCAGTAACAGATGAAAGAAACACTTTCTCAATTTTAGATATGCATATGCACAATTGTTCCTAATTTGCTATAATGTTTCTGCATAGAAAACAAGAACATGATTTTTAGGAATGAGAAAATCAAAATAATGACATTATTTATGAGTTGTGGGTTGCAGCTAGAATTTCATACAGCCAAGTGTGTAAACAAGGAAGAGTGACATTTATACTATTTTATATAATTCTCTTTCTGATAAGCAGAGTGTCAGAAAATGAGCTCAAGAGTTGATCCTCTCCTAACAAAAGGAAGCAATACACTCCTCTAGATTAGATGTTACAACAGTCAGTGTTGTCAAAGAAAAACCAGAAGAAAGCAAAACAGTGTGATGTTTTTTTCTTCTTTATTTATTACTGCAGGCTGTGTATACAGACTTCATTTATGTTCTTTCTTTTATTTTTAATGTTCTTTTGTTTTTGTTGTTAAATTTATTAGGGTAACATTAGTGAAAATTATATAGGTTCCAGGTGCACATTTTTTCTTATGGGCTGATGTATGTAAACACATGCACTAGAGATATGGTCGCAATGTTTCAACTTAAAAACACTGATATTATTAGTGTTAGGCAATGCCACTTCACCATTTCACTCAGGTTCAGATAAACTTTTATGATGAGATAATGTAAATGAAACGTTTCAACAAAGAAGAAAATAGGGGTTTCTTTAATGAAATTTTTGCTTTATTCAAAGCAAGTACATAATGGTCCCTTAGAAAAGATTCAAGTAAAAAAAATATATCTTAAAAATAGCTACTGGGGGATGCCAGGATAGCTCAACAGGTTGAGCACTTGCCTTGCAACTGTGAGGTCTAAGAATCTAATTCCAGCATCAGGTTGTGCAAAGCCATACGCTGAACTGTGGCACAACTGGTAACCACCAGGATTGCTCTCATGTGGGAGGTCCCTAGTTCAGTTCCTGCCCTGCAAGTCCCCACATCCATCTGTGTGGAATGGAACTATGTCACAATTAATGATGTACAATAGGGAGACTGCTCTGGGCCATCCCCCATTCCCTCTATCTCTCTTACCTTTTCTCAAACAATAAAATGAATCTTAAAATAAGAACAATAGCCCAGTGTGGTTTAGCAGTTGAGCTTATATTCTTGAGATTCATGGTTCAATTTCTGTCCCTGGCTCTGCCCCGTGTAACCCAATATGCTGAACTGGGGTGCAACTGGTAACCATCAGGATGGCTTGGTATGCAGGAGGCCCTGGTTCAGTTCCCACCCCATGCAGCTCTACATCTGCCTGTGTGGAATGAAACCATGTCACAACTAATGATTATAAAATCATGGAGACTGCTCTGGGCCCTCCTCCTGTCTCTCTTTCTCATTATCTCTCTCTCTCTCTCTCTCTCTCTCTCTCTCTCTCTCTCACACACACACACACACACACACACACAGACACATGTCTTCTGTCAATAAAATTTTAAATATTAAAAAAATAGCTACTATATTTTGAAATTAATCACCTCTTCTCATTGAAATTATTTATTTCTGACATGTAACCCCTATTGTATTATATGATAAGCATTGAAAATTAGTTCAGGTGTAGAAAAATATAGTGAATACATGTATATTTTATATGCATAAAAATTCATACATATTTAACTTAGTATTAGATGTCAAATACTTCTGATGCAAAGCATTGAGCCCTACTTTCTCAATTCAAAAAGAGGTTAAGTGAGATGAACTAATAAGGTACTGAAAATGCAGGTGGTGATTGCTAAGAGTTCCCAAAGTTGCTCTCCATGGAAATAAAAAGTCAAAGAATACTTTTTAAACAAGACAGATGATAAAAGAAAAGGGAGGAAATCTCATGGAGAAGAGGTAGAAAGATATGTGGGATTCTGCTGGGGATATGTGGAAATACAAGCACAGTGAGATAATAAAAATAAAAATTAAGCCCAAGCCTGTATTATTTGTCAAAGAGAATGGACTTTTATGAGTTCATCTCTGAGTAGCAGGTCAAGCTATTATATACAATCTTATGACTTGGTATAAATAATTTGAAAATGAAAATATTTCAAGTTATTCTCCATGTGATATTAAAGTATATATTTTCACTGCACTTTCTGGAGTACACACTTTTTAAAAATGCCTAAGGCCACATCATTCTCCATGCTTCTGTTTAAATCAACACTTAGAAAACTTGTCAAACTAAATCCACCTGGATCGATTTACTTCAGATATTCTTGCAACAGTGTATCTTGACATGCCAAGGGGAAGATAGGCATGCCTACATTATTTACATTTACAGAGATTTTTTTTTGTGCATGTGCTAGAGCTAACTTCCGTATTACATTGCCCTTGTGAACAAGAAATATATCTTCAGCTTCATTTTTAACTTCTTGTGGTAATTTAGTATTGAGCACTTAGTAGCTTATTAAGATGTATTTGCTATGTTGTTGGACAGTGGTGTAATATTTGAAGATAATTAAAATTTAGGGGGATGCTGGGATAGTTCAGAAGGTTGAGCACTTGCCTTGTAATAGCAAGATCCAGGAATTAAATCCCAGCCCTGGTCCATGCAAACCCATATGCTGAACTGCAGTGAAAATGGTAACCACTGGGATGGTGGTGAAGGTTCTCACCTTCCACCCTGCGTGACTCCACATCCATCTGTGTGGAATGAAACCATGTCACAACTAATGTACAACTATGGAGACTGCTCTGGGCCATTCCCCTTCACTTTCTCTCTCTTTCTCATCTTCTCTTAAACAAAACAAATATTTTTAAAAATTAGTAAAAGTGTTAGGACACTAAGAAAGATTTATTTCAGAATCATCTTTTATAATGAAATAGAAAAAGATCTCAAAAATAGATGATTAAACTAAGTATTATACAATAAATATTTTCATACGGCCACACTGAACTGCAGGTAAAAAGTGACTTGATATCTACCCAAAAAAATCTTACATACATTTCTTCCATTTGGTATTATTTGCAGATTTGTTTGACAAACATTTATTGAGCACCTGACTTCACTTGGGACACTTTGAGGGATAAGTAAAGTTTTCTGTCCTAGAGGGACTGACAATTAAATAAGGCCAAGAAGGCTATAAGTAAATAAAGACAATAATCCAGCAAAAAAATATAGGTATTTCCAGAGTGCTATGGGAACACAGAAGGGAAACACTCAGTTATGTCTCTTTGTCATTTATCAAAAATTTGTTGAGCACCAAATATGTTCAAAGGCTTTTGGATAGATGGTGGGAATTCAATGATAAATGTCTTCATGGAATTTACATTCTGTTGAATAATAATAGCAAGTAAACAAAGTTATGTATATGATGAAAGAAGTATAGCACCCTAAGAGCAAAGTCAGCTCACATAGAGCAAAGTCTGTTTCTCTTACTTGCTAAGAGTTGAACATGGAATAAATTAATTACCCTCCCAATACCTCAGTTTCCTCATTTCTAAAGTGGAGAAATAACCAGGTTTACCTTACAGCATTATTGTGAAATTTAAAATAATATATGCAAAGTACTAAAAAATGTATCCAGGACATGTTAGCTACTGTATGTGCTTGATATTAGTATGCTATGAGACCACACTAAAGGATCAAATCAAGGCAGATGCTCCAGATGACTTCTAGGAGGAAGTAATGCCTAGACAAAAATGGGAATGTCCTAGAGAAAAGTGGTTGAAAGGTATGCAGTGAGGTAAGGGGAGAGGGGGGAAAGGTCAGATTGAAGAGTCTATGCAAAAGTCTAGGAATGGAAAAGGTCATCACATTTGGAGAAAATGAAATTACTTTGATATTTTTGGAGGGAGAGTGAGATAGACACTGGAGAAAGCTAAATATTTGGAATAAGGGTCAGGCACGAAGTACCTGAAAGTAATGGTGCCCAGCTCAATTTACAAGAATCTGCAATAAGTAAATGTATCAAAACAGCTAGCTAGGAAAGATAGTCTCAAAAGAGAGAACAGTGAGAAGAGAGGCAGGAGTTAAACATTACAGTACGCTCCAAGAAATCCACAAACCTTGGTACTACCAACACATAAAGGGTGAGAAAAGAAGTAAGGAGAGGAGGCTGTATAATCACATGAGAACAAGGTTGCAGGTAAATACTGGAGCAGAGATACTCCTCATTGCCATGAAATACCTTGTGTAAATTCTTCTGTGAATAATGAGGAACTCTGAAGGATTATCCTATGAATGATGAAAAACAGCAGAAGGATTTTAATTGTTAGATATGGTAGATAGTTTTGTTTTCACGAGAGAAAAAGAATGTAAATATCTTAAATTATTTTATGTATTATGAATTTGGTGATGACACATTTAAATAATGTTTTTATATTGATAGGTATTAAATAAACTATCAGGAAAGATATCAGAATGGAAATGCCAACCTTTAGCCATCTACCTTTCATGTTCTTGTGGAAACCACAAGAGTGGCTAAAGTTGCATTTAAAAAGTATTCAGAGGAAATAAATACCAATAAACCAACATTAAAATTGGGGGCGATACTGATCTGCCAAAGATGTACCTACAAAGAAGGCCATCAATGGATAGTGTCAAAAACACAGAGATTTGAGAGGTAAAATTTATATAAAATTGAAGACACTTTTAAGTGGACACTTCTAAAGATAAACACTAACAGGGTTGACTTAGTCAAAAGGTGATAAAACAATGACTTGCTCTTAACATAATTGAAGTCATCAGTGACCTTTGAAAGAACAGTTTATTGGAATTGTGAGGAAAAGAAAATAACACAGTGGGCTAAGAATTGAATGGAACCTGAGTCAGAGACAGTGATTATAGTTATGAAAGATAAAAGATGAAGAAAGGGCATTGTTTATTATAAGATAGCTGGCTGTTTTTATTAGGCTAAAGGGAAAAATTGAGTAGAGAAATAGAGATTTTAATGATAGTAGAAGAGGAAGTGGAGAGGAATGATGATAGAGAAAGATGAGAGTGGAGAGAATGGAATTGAGAACTACTGTGGAAGAGCTGGCTTTGAAAAAGAAGATGGAAAGGAAATAGATGGATACAAAAGGGATAGGCACAGCTAGTGTGGTTTCTTTCCCTTTCCCGACTTTTTCCTGTTCTGAATGTATATACAAAGCCTGGAAATGGAGCTGCTCTCTAAAGCCATGAGCAAAGTTCAAGAGAATTATAAGAATGTCTACCATTATGTCAATGGGATTTTGACCCAAATTCAGCAGGCTCTCCATGTCATAACAGTTATGATTTTAAAGATTTAATTTATGCCATTTTATATCAACTTTTTAATTATTTACAGTCATATCAATTCTAAACACTGCATTTAAAAAATCTCTAAAAGATAGGAGAGAAAAACAACTTTTAGAAATGTATTGAAGTTTTCATGCAATAGTATTTTAGTTGGTATTTTCTAGAAGCACAGAGAATAAATTTGGGATCAGGCTGAGTATTTGCTTGGTAATTATGGAGGAAGTTCAGTAATGTAAGAGTTTTGAAGTCATTACTTTGGGTCATGTCTGGCCCAAGGTCCAGGATGATATTGTGGGAATAAGTGACAAAATGGAGTAAGGTGAGGATCATTGGTGTTGAAAAGGCCAAGTATCTGTAAATACAAGGAATTTGATGAGTTGTCTAAATGAACACTGAATTTGCCAAGCACTATGGCATAAGTTGGGGGTTAGAGGAATACTGTGAACTAGGTGTGATTACAACAGATAACATATCTTACTTCATGAATTCAATTGCCATTTATAGGCAGACAACTCCTACATCCTTATTTCCAGTATTGTTTGTCTTATCTGTCCTCAGTTTATTCAGAGTCATATATTAAGCTGCCTCATTAATATCTCCAAATGGATATCCTACTGCTATCTAGAAGGTAGCATGTCAAAATAGATTTTTCATTAACTCCACAACCAGTTCTATGCTCAGTCTTTTTCATTTCAGCAAAAGTCACACAAATTGCCAGTATTTTTGAGCCAAAAATCTCCTCCTTGTATGAATTTATTATCTCATATTTTACCTTAAAAAGCATGTCTTGTATCTACCTGTCTTCTTGTCTCTATCTGCACTGTTGCAAACCAAATCCAAGTCATCATCATTTTGTGTTTGTTGTCTACTACAGCTGGCAAATGGTCTCCCTGTCTTCACTTGAATCCCTATAAGTCACCCACAATAAAGAAACAAAAATTGTATTGCTAGCTTTCATATCATATGACTGATCTCTCTGAAACCGTGTAATGGATTCTTCATAGAAATAAAATTATATCTAAATCCTTATTCTAGTTCACATATTCATATCACATCTGACCACTTTTTTCTTCCACAATCTGTTTTCTGTATTTTCTCTCTCATTCACTAAACTCCAGTCATATAGACCTTCTTTATATTCCTTGAACACACCAAGCTGGTCCCAACCTTAAAACATTTGCACTAGATCTTTCCTGTGTCTAAAAGACTTGTCTTTCTGGTCTTCACAAGGCTGATGTTTTTATGATACTGAGATTTCAGATTAAATGTCATCTCTTTATTGGTGCCCACTGTGAGCATACAAGCTTAAGTAGCCATCTTTTATCAATTCTCCTCATGTTAATTGAAAGTGTACTACTTCCCACTGTTTGTGATTTTTCAGATTTTTTTGTTTGTTTATATCTTCTCTCCTCCCCTACGGAAGTGTTAACAGTTCCATGATAGAAGAGGTTTTGATGTTGTGTGTCCTTCTGTATTCCCATTGTCTACAACTCTCAGGGTCACTTGTTAAGTATTTATTAAACTTGTGTTGAATAAACTAATATATTTATATTTATACTAGATTAGAGTTCTAGTGGGGATAATTGAAAATTGTAGAAGACTGAACACCAGGGTATGGGCTTAAAAACAGAGCATAGGAATGAACAAAGTATGGAATGGTATATGGAGCAGTATAGCTTAAAATCACATGTTTACAGAATATCATCCATAAGTTACTAGACATTTATACACTCGATTTATCTAAATGAATTTTATTACCCAAGATAGAACAAAATGTAAGAACATTCTAATGTTCTTAGAATGTATGAAACAAACACGCTCAGGCAAAGGAAATCCATACCAAACATGATGCTATAAGGAACACAAAACCCACTTGATATTTTGCATGTTGCTGAGCCCCTACTGGTTCCATGCATATTCTTAGTGAAGGGGATCAAATATTTTGAAAGTTATTTATGACATAGAGTTCTTTTTTTTTTTTAATTTACCAGGACAGCAACTACAAAAATTAAAAATGCCAACAACTTAACATAGATTTCAAAATTATAGTTTATGTTAGATTATTAATGTGGAAAACTAAATCAGTGTTTGTGAGAAAATCTAGATATTAAAATACTTTGTATTGAAGTTGCAAAAATATTGGTATGTAGATATATTAAATGATCAAATAATTTTATGATTGAATACTTAATATTTTAATAATATTTACTACAATTTTTATGACTTGGTATATTCTTCATTTATAACATAAAGCTGTTAAACATAAATACAAAGTAACACACACAACATAGAATCTGCACTGCAGAGAAAAAACAACTATTAATATATCAAAATTTTAACAATAGATATGTATAAATAGTGAAATTATGGATAGCTGTTATTCTTTAAACTTCGCCATATTATCCAAATGAACATGTGTTATATTTAAAATCAGACATAATAAACGTTTAATAATGAAAATTCTCTTGTAAATAAATAAATGATTCAGAACATTAGACAAATGAGAAACACACTGCTACTTGCTACAGTATTAATTCTCCAGAGATTTGTGGTACACTTTTCAGAGCTTTCATACTTCTAAGGGCAAGAGTTGAAGAGAAATAACTAATTTCTCCATCCCCAAAGTGGCTCTAACTTCAGATCTCAATTCATTGACAATCTGGTCAGATCATTTATTATATCACAGTTAGCTGGCCAGAGGCTTCCCTTTGCCAAGGAATTTTGGCAGGCCAACCAGCCCAATGAACAACGTTCTGCATTGTGTCTTGAAAAGATGAAAACCACCTTGCTTTCCTGAGCCAAATGTGAGGTCTTAAAAAAAAAAAAGGCTACCACAAAATGACAAAAATATTTAATTTTAAGATTTTCTATTTATCATGTTTTTGTTGTTGTTGCTCCTTTACTTACTTTAGCATTCGCTAAATATGAGGAAGATAAAGTCATTATGGAATTCACCCAACCATAACTTTAGATGGAAAATGCACATTGATTAAAATTTTTCAAAAGATATATTGATCTTTCCTCTACTGACCAGCTTGGGAGATATATGTGGCATTACTACTTTCAGATCAATTATATTAAGCCATGGATTTTGTATGTTACTGTACATTTGGGACATGTTATCGATTATACTCAATTTCTGTGTATACACAGTAAAATACATATTACTTAAATAAATTCAAACTACTCAACATAAGCTCCAGACATATGTTAAGCAAGTCAAAACTATATCAAATCTGAAAAATAATGGTTCAACCAATGTGAAATAGTTCATATTTTATTTGACTATACTGCATGTATTGTGCTTGAACATTCAGAATATACATCTCATGCTGTAAATCTGAAATAAAACAAACACAATGATATAATGTCTTGCCAATACCTAACTAAATCTTTTCTCCCTTACAATGGCCAATGGAAAATAAGCAATTAGTGTTTTGAAATTTATAGATTATTCATTAATTTCATTAAAATAGTTTTACTTTCAATTACTAGAGCGTTTTATTAGTAATTTGCATCAACGTTACATGATTAGAAATTTCAAAATAAATTTTGCATTTCTACTCATCACTTTGCTTTTTTTTTCCCAGCTAAAATAAGCAACTCATTTATTCTTTTTAGACTTTATCTTTCAAATCATGAATTTCTCAAACTAAGACCAACAGGGAAGATTGAACATCAGTACTTCATTATGTCCTAAGTGTTATATCTTATGGAATTAATAGTCAAAAGTTTTAAATTAAATAAAATTTATCTTCCTACCCTCTTTTCCATCTCTCTCCCATATTCATACCCACCTCAAAGTTGATACGGCCTGATGCTTTCGTGTAGTTCCCTGATTTCCCAGAACTAGTCTTTCCAGCTTACCCCATGATGCTTTTGAGGTAAAGCTTTAAGGACACACATCTGTACCAGAGTGAAGGAGGATCTACTAGGGCTTACCTTGAACTATATCACACCTTATTTTTACTGAAATTTATATTTACTTCATCTGCTCAAAGAAATATTATTTGTAACTTTCAAGGCAAAAAATAATAATAATTTATAGTGTGGGGAAAAAGCAAGAAATATCCTTGTAATATACAAAGACCTCTTTCCGCACCAAAAGAAAGTTAAAGTATACATTTTCTTCAGCAATTGTAGAAATAATGCCTTTGGTGCTTTGATCTAATTCTCATAGCTCCTAGAAATAATATTTCCAAGAGCAGGCAAAAAACATTTTGGAAAATAAATATGGTGATACTAGCCCAGACCAGATTTATGGTATTACTTCAAAGGCATAATAAAGTCTACAATCATAAATTGATCAATTATTATGTAAATTATTATCCTGAGAGGCAGAGTTTAAGTATTTATATTAGAAGTCAGATACAATGTTCAATGGAAACAAATGGTTAAGAAAAAAAATCACCCTGACTCATGTTTATGTATAACAGGGGTGGCCAACAAGTCGATCTCGGTCGACCGGTCGATCGCGAGGCCAATTTTGGTCGATTGTCCATCGCTAGCAATGTCTGGGGTGGGGCCAATTTTGGTCGATCCTCAATCGCTCGCAATGTCTGGGGTGGAATTCTGTGTACCATGGACTTTGAAGCGATTGTAGAAGACAAAACTTTCTAGCAATAGTTTAATGCATTCTGGGAATTTGCCAAGGTCATAAATTCCTATAATTCAGACAGCCTGACACTGTGATCTCCGCCCACCCAGACAATACATTTTGACTTATGTGTTACACTTGTCACCGGACGCAACGCGTGAACACAACAGTTACGACTCGACTCATCGAAGAACACAGTCAGTTAGCTTGAATATTTGGTAGTGTCATACGGTAGCTTCTTTTATTTGTATTAACAGTATTATTATCAATCAATATTATTTATCCTCGGTGACCACGTTGAGTTTCAATTTTTCTTCTGTTTAAAATGTAAGTACCTTTTCTTTGTCTTAAATTAAATTGCTGTTCTTACCTATCTATTTACTTGATAAGTGAGCATTCTCGGCAACAGATCTCTAAACTGCGGTCTTTACACTGAGAGAAAAATAAGGGACAGTATTACAAATATATTAGGAATAACAATAATTCTATTTAAATTAAGAAGTCAGTATTGTAAACCGTAATAAATATATTGTAACTTTAACATACTTCTTATAAATTTGAATATATCTGTATTAGATTTTAATATACTTGTATTGTCCCCGATCGTAATATGCAGTATTGTTATTATTCCTCTCAATGTAATGGAGATAATTGCCGCAGTTCATGAGTTTTTGAATTTTGTAG
>PVKE010028283.1:0-21029 GCA_004027555.1 Craseonycteris thonglongyai | reverse complement strand
TAATTGAAGAAAAACAAGACTCCCTCAGGGGAAAGCCCTGGCCTTGTTACTTACATTTAAAATGCTCATTAAAGCAACTACTTAACTGGAAAACAAAATGTTGTTTTAAAAAATTGGCAAGAACTGGGGAAGCCGGGATGGCTCAGTGGGTTAAGTGCTCACTTTGCAGCCCCGGGGACTGAGGATCGAATCCCGGCCCTGGCCTGTGCGGACCCATATGCTGAACTGGCGAATGCCCCCAGTTCGGTTCTCACCAGGGAGAGAACCCAGCCCAGTTCCTGCCCTGTGCAGCCCCACGCCCACCTGTGGAATGAAACTATGTGGAAAAATCAATGATGTGCAACTATGGAGACTATTCTGGGCCCTCCCCATCTCTCTGTCTCTGTATCTCTCTCTCTGTCAAAAACAATAAAAATAAATGTTAAAAAAAAAAAATTGGCAAGAACACTGAAAAACAGGCAGTCTCAAGCCACTTGATCTTCCCAAAAAGCAGTGTTATAAGAGCTCTAAAACTGTGTATATTGTCTGATGGGCAAACTTATATGGAGGAATGTCTTCAAAGAATTAGCCCAAAAGAAAACTTGATGTGTAAAAAGTTGTACAGAAACATGGTCAAACAATACAATGGAACAATGTTACAATGACGGCTGAAGAGTCTATCTTCATGTAAGAAAATGTATACACTAAGTTTTAAAAACTTCAAATAGGATCATACACTTATACACCTCTGCTAAACCACATTTTCCTGAGTGGTATCACCCATGTTTTAAAGTATCTCCCTGTGGGAGCCAGGGTGGAGATTTTTCTTGTTATCACGTCTCCTTATTGTCTACATTTTCTTTAATAAATATGTATTACTTTCCTAATTAAAAAATTAATACGAGCATATGCATTTATATGGACTTGAATTTAAGTTAGAAAAGTGGAGAGTTAAAAATTAATATTCAGTGGATTCCTTTTTTTAAATAAGATTAAATATTCAAGTTTAAAACAAAAGTTGAATTAATAATTTGTAACATTTGGGGAGGTAGGGTGCACAGACCCGTAGTATGAAAATCTGGTGAAAGCTACAGATTTCTGCCCAGCAAAATGTGCACCTATTTGCACCACAGCATTTTCCAGGTAATTTCTGTAGCCTATGTTGAGAACCCTAATTATGGTACCCCCAGGCCTGGCCCAGTGCCTACAGATGCCCCATGAATCTAGGATTTCACATTTAGCTATCATCCCAACACAATGACAGGGCTAACCTGTCTGCTACATCTTGTGTGTAGTGGGGAGATTAGAAGGTTTTCATTTTAGCAAGTCTTCAGGACATTTTTTGAGCTGCTTATTCCAGTTAATATTCAGATCTGTTTTGCAGGGCTTGGTCAGATGTGGCCTTCTGTGTGAATGGTGTGGTTATAAATATCAAAGCACTCTAGCTCAGTCGACCCATCTAAGCAACTTACCCAAGAACCCATCAAGAGGGTTGAAAACAAAATTGAATTTATCTTGTGTGCGAAGCCTGAAGGCAAACCAACAGATTTAACCAAGGTCTTTAAAGATTTCTTTAGTTTTCCCTTTGCTCCTCCACTGCTGAAGAGAATGACTTAGAAATGATCAATGAACTATCTGAAATGAATTCTAACAATATGAATGAAAATAATTATTATCTCTTTAGTGCTTTACAGTCTACAAAGTGCTTTTATGTTCATGTCTTATTTTGCTTCTTACTGTTGTTACTCCTGGGGGGAAGCAGAGTGGGTATTATCATCCCCCCACTTTATGGATAAAGACACTGAGGCTTAGGAAGGCTATATAACCAAGAAGCAGATAGACAGGATCTCAGTTCATTCTGTAAATGTGAAAAGAACCTCTAAATGAGCAAAGTCTCCTGTAAACTTGAAGTTCTGCCCACACCACACACAAAATTAGGATATATCCAAACACCCAAGTTTCTCAACATTACTCCCTAAAATTGGTATTCAGTTTCCTTGACTAGGAAGTTGGGAACAACTCACAAGTGGAAAAAGAGTGACTTTCCCTATTTACCTGTGGAAGAGAGAAATTTTCTTACCCAGGCCAAACAGAAACAACCCCTAGTTGCCACAGGAACTTTTAGCCTGTCAGGCCCTCAGACACAGGTGGACAGCCTCACCTTGTAAAGAAGTCTGAGATTCTGGATCTGCAAACTCCTCCAGCAGCTTCATGGAGTCTCTGTCCTTGCTCAAGTACAGGGACATGGTGTCTAAGTTGTCCTCCACTGCCTCGCTGGGCACATTGGGTGTTGGGAGGCTGGGGTCCAGGTCCAAATCACTTAGGCCGGAATAAAGCAGGTCTCGAGTGTTGGGCCCCAGATCCTGGTTGAGGGTGTCACTGCAGTTGAGTCCCTGGCTCTCAGCAAATGAAGGGAGATGCATCTTGGATGGAAGGGCACTCTCATCCCCAAGCCCATACTGATCCATGGCTCTCGGCTGCCAGTTCTTGACCAAGAGCTACTCTCTAGATAAGCAAGACCATGTAAGGATCAGGCGGGGAGAGAGCTCTTGGTGGTGTCTAATTCCTGAAAATGAATGAGGACAAATCAAAGGTTGCAAGGCAAGAGCTCAACCTGTTGAGCTATCCCGCATGCCCTCACAATGTTTTAAGAAAGTTTATGAATTTGTGTTGGGCTGCATTCAAAGCCGTCCTGGGCTGCATATGGCCCATGGGCCATGGATTAGACAAGCTGGCTTTAGTGACTAATTCATTGCCTTTAATGTTTTCAACAAATGCCCCCTTCCCAATAGCTACTCTGCCATGAGAGAGTTCCAAGATAGGCAAAATAAAGGTAAGATGTTTATTTATGGCCACTGACAGGTTAAGACAACTGAGGACAAGATCCCCTCTGCTCCCCCCAATGTCTGGACCCCACACCAGAACATGGGTGCTGTCTTCAAAACTGCTACTGTGCTGGGGAGTGGGGAGTTCAATGCCACAGAGCTCTCCAGAAATGTCATTCACCTTTTTCTTAATAAAGGGTTGCTTGGTTGTTATAAACCTGTGTTGGCACAGGTGGGAAGTTTTAAAATTACTAATTCAATCCTTTTACTTCTTATAGGTCTACTCAGTCTGTTTCCTCTTCAGTCAGTTTTGGTAATTTGTATCTTTTTAGGAATGCATCTGCTTTATCTAAGTTATCTAATTTGTTGGCATGCAACTGTTCATAATATTTCTTTATAATCCTTTTGTTTGTAAGGTCATTAATGATGTCCTGTCTTTAATTTCTGATTTCAGTAATTTGAGTCTTTTCTCTGTTTCTTTTTTAGAAGATAAGTTTAGATGTTCCAGAGTTTTTTCCTTTTCTCTTGGTAGTTACACTTAGATTCTTTCAGCATACCTACTTAAATTATGAAGTTAATCATTATTTCTTTCTTTTTCCAAATGATTCACAACCTGTAGTAGTTATTGAGCCAATGTCTATGAGGTAAACTCTTAGATCTTATCTGAAAAAGTCTATAGTATGTACTCTTGAACACTAATTTTTCTGTGTGTTGAGTTCTGTGCTGACTCTCCTCTTTCCTTCATCTGCTGATGATATTTCTTGTCTTTCAGCCTTGTTTCTTTTGAGAAGTTCACCATCAGGCTAGTAGTCATCATTCCTTTGTAGACCGTCTGCCTCTTCTTTCTGGTGGCTTTAGGGTCCTTTCTTTGCCTTTAGTGTTCTGCAGTTCTACTGCTGTGTGTCAAAGAGTGAACTCATTTTTATTTACTCTGTTCTGGCTTTGCAATGTTTGGTGATTATTAATTATGTATCTTCAAGAATCACATCTTTAAGTCTGGATTCTTATGTTTCTGCAGTTCTGTGACTTCTTCCACCATTATCTCTTTAAGATACCATATCTCCTACATTCTCTCCTCTTTCCTTTTGGGACCCCTGCTATATGTTGGATGTTTGCATTAGCTTCTCCTTTTGTAGTTTCTCAACTTCTCATTGAGAAGCCAGCTTGCCCAACCCTCATGCAACCCAGGACGGCTTTGAATGTGACCCAACACAAATTCGTAAACTTTCTTAAAACATTATGAGGGGATGCCAGGGTAGCTCAACAGGTTGAATGCTTGCCTTACAACTATGAGGTCTGGGGATTGAATTCCAGCCTCAGCCCATGCAAACCCATACACTTAACTGGCAGAACTGGTAACCACCAGGATGACTCCACAGCAAAGGTGCTCGCCTCCCAAGTGGGAAGCCCCCAGTTTGGCTCCTGTCCTGTGTGACCCCACATCCACAAGTGTGGAATGAAACTATGTCACAATTAATGATGTACAACTATGGAGACTGCTCTGGGCCCTACCCCCTTTTCTCTCTCTCTCTTACCTTCTCTCAAACAATAAAATAAATCTTAAATAAACAACAACCAAAACTTTCTACATATTTCAGGGAATCTAGAAGGCCATGTGCCCAGGGCAGGCACATGTTCAGAACAAACCTGTGAAGGCTCTAAGTTCTTGCCTCTGGCTAACCTTTGTTCTGTGCAAGCAGGAAGTGAAGGTGAAGGATATAAACTGCCCACTGAGTGCTGAAGGCATGTCCCAACAAAAACACAAGCCCTGCTGAAAAGACTGGGAGATTTTTTTTTTTACTCTGACCATTTAAGGAATAGAAACTTCACTGACCACACATGACAAAGAATACAGTCTTTATAAACATAGTCTACTAGAAAAGTCGCTAAACCAATAATTACAACCCACAAAGGGCAGCAACAATAAACCCTGGGGTGGGAGGAGAATCTGATTCCCAAAGTCATACATTATAATATTCAAAATGTCCAGGTTTTCAACAAAAAATTATGAGGCATGTAAACAAAGAAAGTATGGTGCATTCAGAGGCCTATTCATGTCATGCAAATAGAATCTAACAATATGAGATCCTTTATTATGTCTGGGTTCTTTCACTAAGCACAGCATTTTCAAGGTTCATCCACATTGTGGAATGTACCATTACTTCATTCCTTTGTATAAATAAATGATGTCTGATTATACCACATTTTGTTCATCCATGCATCTGTCCATGGGCACTAGGGTTGTTTCAATTTTTGGCTATTGTGAATAAATTTGTCCACACCTAGACATTTAATAAACACTTGATGACTCTCTGATAGCAAATCTAGTGGATCCTAGAATAACTAGAGTTTGGGCCTATCTTTGTGGGCTGCTGGTTTCTACTGTTGTTAAACTTTTCACATTGAGATATAATGGAACAGCTATGACCTCAACACCTGCTTTTCACATTATGCATCTACCTATGTGTTTGTAGGGAGCTCAAATGAAAAGTTGAGTACAGGTCCAAAATCCTGTACCACAATTCTGGGACCCAAGTGAGTTTCAGAATTCAGAATTTGGTAAATCCATGAATATTCCATATTTTAAATAACCCCCATGAGGTCCAGGGCAGCACCTGGTATACAAATCATTATTTCTGCATCCACACCTATGACTTCTTAGAGTTGATGAAATAAATGAAGACTATAAAGAGCAACATGTGAGTTCAGGTTTGGCCACTAAATGAGGTTTGAGACACTTCAGCATTCTCAGAGATTTTGGAGTTTCTACATTGCAAAGAAGGGAGTGTGGACTATAAAAGTTTACATTTTAAGGCAAAATGAATTCCTCTGCCAATCCTAAAGTTTCCTCTATAGTGCTGCTATAAACTGTTTCCAGTACTCCCAGGGGAAAGAACCCATATCTTTCTTCATCTCATAATAATAATAATGAGCTATAAAATATAAAGCATTATTTAAAGTGAATATAAAGCAGTATTTTATAAAATATTAAGCATTTTCTCCTTGTCAGTTATCACACCAAATACTTCAGATGCATTAATTACCTTACTCCTCATAACAGCCCAGAGGCCAGTTCCATTAAGACCTCCATTTTGCAGGAGAGGAAAGGGACTCTGGGCCACTGAGGAATTTGTTCAGTCATATGCCTAACAAGTAGTTGAGCCAGACCTTAAACCTAGATATTTTGACCTTAGAGCTTGTGCTCTTATCCATTACGCACTATCAACTGGCTATAAATTAAACTATAGATTGAACTGTGCCAATTAAACTGAAAAGCACAAAAGGTGCTGTGTGGGGCAGAGGGGAGACAGAAGGTCTCTGAATTCCCCAAAGGCCCAATCAACTGCTTTCCAATATAGTCCTATAGTCCAGAGAACAAACTGGTCTGGTCACAACCTCAGGCAGGCCATCCAAAAGTCCAAAGGCCACGCTTTGGTATTTACATCCTTTTGCAGATAGTAAAGCAACCGCCCCCTTCAGCCAATATTGAACTTGCTCTTGTTCTGTCAACAGATCAACTCAATTCAACAAATTTTAACACCTTCTGTGTACAGAGCTCCCTGCTAATCCCTGTAAGGCAGAGTTTGTGATCCCCTGGAACCCTGTAAACATTCCCAAGAGTCCAAATACTCTTTCTAAGAATATCATAATTTTGTGTTTTCATTTTGAAAATAACCTATAAGAAGAAAATCAGTCTATCTGGATTATTGGATTAGCACTTTATAACCCAGTACTACCACTTGGTTTCAGTGCTCAGGTTTGTAATTGCAGGAATGCCAAAAAGGACTATTTTCATTGCCAAAGGCTAATGAGAAGAGAACAGAGGTGGATTTAATTCATAATAATGCCTTTGGGTTCAAATAAAGCCAACAGACATCATGGTACAAATGGAGGTGTTTTGCTGCTGTTCAAACAGAGAAACGGGATGGGAGAGCTCAGACATCGTAGGACCTGCTAAATCCAAAAGGGCTCAGCGTGGCAGTCTGCAAAGATTTTGTTTCAAGGAAGCATTTAAGTGTCAGCAAAATAACACTCTGCTCATTACATTGGTTTGGTTGCTTCGTTTGTATTTAATTTGCAAACTAGGAGATGCTGTGATGGCTTGGTGGGATGAGTTCTCTCTTTGCAGCCCCAGGGATCAAGGATCAAATCCTCGCCCTGGCCTGTGTGGACCCATATGCTGAACTGGGGAGTGCCCCCAGTTTGGTTCTCACCGGGGTGAGACCCTGGCCCAGTTCCTGCCCTGTGCAGCCCCACACCCGCCTGTGGAATGAAACTATGTGGAAAAACCGATGATGTGCAACTATGGAGACTGTTCTGGGCCCTCCCCCTTCTCTCTGTCTCTGTCTCTCTCTTTGTTAAAAACAATAGAAATAAATCTTTAATTTGCAAACTGATGTTGGCTTTATGGTCACATAAGAACTGTAAGCTTTAGAAATGTATGCCTTGGGTAGAGGCATGGGGTTGGTGGTTGTGGCCTCTTGGCTGGAATGATTGAGCTCTCGGTGGAGGGAGGGGAGCTGAGCAGGAGCCATGGCCAGTACAGTTGTAGCAGTTGGATTGACCATTGCTCTGCAGGATTTGCAGGCCGTTATATTTTTCAAGCCATGAAGCATGTGGAGCCTCAAGTAAAACAAGTGTTTCAAAGTCTACCAAAATCTGCCTTTAGCGGTGGCTATGACAGGTGGGTTTGAACCCAAAATGACAAAATGAGAAGCATCTTTAATACTAGGTGTAAGCTCTACTGCCAATAAAGGAAAAATAAGAGATGCTCATCGACGAATTATGCTTTTAAATCACCCAGACAAGGGAGGATCTCCTTATATAGCAGCCAAAATCAATGAAGCTAAAGATTTACTAGAAGGTCAAGCTAAAAAATGAAGTAAATGTCTGATGCATTTAAGTTATTATATATATATGAGTACCAGCTTTTTATAATGCCTTGAAGCTACAAATTTAAAAAAAAAGAAAAAGAAAGAAATGTATGCCTTGTTTTATCATCATTTATTTATTCCTCATTTAATAGTTTAAAAAACAATTTAAGTCAAAGCAAGGGATCCAAAGCAATTAAATTTTTTTTTTTAAATGTTGTTAAAACTTTTTTTTTTTTAAGTTTTATTTATTTATTAATTTTTTGACAGAGAGAGAGAGAGAGAAAGATACAGAGAGAGAACTGAACTGGGGGAGTTCAGCATATGGGTCCGCACGGGCCGGGGCTGGGATTCGATCCTCGGTCCTGGGGCTGCAAAGTGAGCACTTAACCCACTAAGCCATCCCGGCTTCCCCTAATTTTTTTCTTTAAAAAAAACAAACAAAAAACTATCTAATTGTTACCAATCAATGTCACCCCATTAAATTTAACAATAAAGAAAAAAAAAACAGAACTAAATAATCACTCTCAAAAATACAAACAAACAAACAAAAAAACATATTGGAGCTGTCATGGACATTATTTGGCAGACACACAAGCATAAACATTTATGCTTTTATACATACCTACATGTGTCCACACACAATTCTGTCACACAGCCACACAGCCCAGATTCAGAAAAACAAACAAACAAACAAAACAAACCATCATCCCAGGAATGGTGGGAGTAGGAGGAAAAAGGGTTTTTCCTGTAAAATGCTACAACCTCTTGGGAAAGTAACCTGCCATTCAGTTCTAGACTGTAGCATGAAATCCACAATTAGGTAAACAATATTCACTGTGGCATTGTTTGGAGGAAAGGGGGAAAACAATCTGAATATATCTACCTGTTCTACAAAGCTAGTTTATTTGGCCTGCAGTAAATTTAAATATTTTTCAATTAGTTATCAAATTGAAAAATCTGTCAAGAGTTCTTTTGGTCAGAGCATCATTGTCCAAAACAACTTTCTGTGCTGATGGGAATGATCTATTAATAAATCTTCACAGCCTCAAGTTACAAGTAGCTAATGAGGACCTAGAAATGCAGTTGGTGAGACTAGGGAATTAAATTCTTTATTTACTTTTAATTAAATTTAAAATTACATAGCTACAAGTGGCCTGTAACAGCTCTAGAGATTTCTCATTAAAGTTAGGCTTTCCAACTTCTATTTAAAAACCTGAGGGAAAAATATCTGAGGATCTGTCAACACTGAGTTCACATTCTTGCAAAGCAACAACTGGCTGGAGCTGAGAAGCTACAGCTGCCTTCAGAGAGAGCATGTGCTCTCCATTTCGCCACAGTCCCCACCACTCCCTTTTCCCTCCCACCCTCCCATCTCATTCACTTATATGACCTGCTAGGTTCCTGGAGACATCTGAGTTTAGGACCCTGATCTGTGCAGGAAAATCTTGACCAACTTCTCTTTACTGAACTTTACCAAATGCAGCCCTTCCATGCACGCCTACATGTCCCTCTGCTATAGAGAGAATACTCCCAACATAACCAAGTCTGAGATTATTTCTCCCTCCTTGGAACTCTGATAAGTACTTGTCCGACAATCTATTTAATATTCATCCCAAATGACCAAGAACTTAATTATCTTTGGGGCTTTTCTGTTTTCCCCAGATGGCAATATAAGCTCTAGGATGGCTGTAACTTCACCTTGTGTCTCTACTTCTCGAAGCATCTTGCCTGGCACAGAACTCTGATCAAAGAAGGCTCTTGGCATCCCTTTCATTGACAAGTGACAGGATTCCCTTGTGACACCTCCTTTCCTCTTTGGAAAGTTCTAACCTGCTATTTTGTCAGTCTTTTTTTTTTTTTTAAGTGCCACCTTTTCCTGTCCTTCTCTGCATCAGTGTGACCAGGGAGAGTTATTCAGGTTGTTGGGGGCTGGGAGACAGGAGAGACATGCAGCTTTTACTCTAGCTACTAAAATTTTTATTCCCTTATTTTCCCACTCCAAACATTACTGCAAACCACAAGCCTGTTTTGTTTGTCCTACACAGTGCTTTTTAAAATTAGATTAATAGTCAACATTTTTATTTTTAAATGGGGAGATTTTAACTAAATAAGTGAATTTCTGGCTTCTCTTGAAAATGATTAGATTTTATATTCCCTGATAATTATCAATAGGATAAAGCTGAAGGGCAATAGCCATCTCTGGATAGGGCTATGGCCTCAATTTCCCATAGTTTTCACTTATCTTCCTGCCTGGCCCCTATCATAATCATCATTATAATAACAGTAATAAACATTTATCAAGGCTTTATCATATGCTAGGCACTACTATAATCAATTATATATCATCTCATTTAATTTCTACAATACCCCTTTGAGGCATACTATAACTCTATTTTAGGGGAAGCTGGGATGGCTCAGCAGGTTAAGCGCTCACTTTGCAGCCCTGGGGACTGAGGATCAAATCCCGGCCCATGTGGACCCATATTCTGAACTGGGGTGTGCTTCCCATGAGGGAGGCCCCCAGTTCCTGCCCTGTGCAGACCCCATCCACCTGTGTGGAACAAAACCATGTTAAAAACTGATGACATATAACTGTGGAGACTGCTCTGGGCCCTCCCCCTTCTCTCTGTCTCTCTGTCAGGAACAATAAAAAGAAATAAATACGGTAAATGTAAAAACCAACAACAACAACTCTATTTTACAGATGAGGTAAAGTCCAGCGAAGTTAAGTAACTTGCCCCAAATCAAGTTAGGATCCAACCCCAAGTAGTATGACTTCAGAGCCCTCACACTTAAATCACTTCAATCTGCTATGACTTCATATTTGAGAATGGACTGCTGCCCTAATTCTACATCTACATTCTTAAGTAAGACTCCTTCGCCCTGCCATATAACCACTATATAATTTTAACCAGGAGGTTAACTCATTTCCTCTGATTGCTCAGAGAAAAAAGATGGAGGAATCAGAAACGTATATTCTTACACTGAATTAACTAAATGAGAAAAAGAGACACCAAAGTGTCTCACTCTAAAAGTTAATCCTAGCAGAAAATGCAAATAAGCATTAAAATCTAGAACAGCAGTTTTCATAGTGAGGAGGATGTGGGAGAACCTTGGGGTCCTCAAGAGTCTTACAGGAAATCTGCCAGGTCAAAACTATTCATAGTAATATTCAGATGTTATCGGTCTCCTTCATTCTCAGTGAAACTTTCCGGAGGCTACAGGGCGTACATATCACAAGAGGCTAAATGCAGAAGCAGATATGAGACTCCAGATGACTCTAAAAATGTCAAACAATGCCACTAGTCACATCTAAAAAAAAATTTTGTTGTTGTTCTATTTCTTTTTTGGTTATTGTCTTTTCACTTTTTTCACTAAACTTATTATTTTCTGAAATATACTCTTTTAATAAAAATGTCAATTATGTTACTATATAATGGACTTATTGCTATTTTTAAATAAATAATTTTAAAGTTTATTAGTTTGAACTTCTAATACAGCAAGTATCAGCAGACACAGTTCATATGCACAAAAGCTCTCTGGAGTCTTCTGTGATTTTTAAGTGTAAAGAGGTCCTAAGATCACAAAGTTTGAGAACTGTTGCTCTAAAGAGAAAAGGTTCTACATGTATCGAAGTGGGTATGTATTGATACATGTGTGCCTACCACAAAAAGAAACCTTAAACCAAAAATTCAAACTGGTGGTCAGTAGGCTTTGTAAGGACCCTACACTGTCTCTAAATACTTATTAAATTCATTGTCAGCATTTAAAGATCAAACGATTTTACATAAAGACAGTGTTATGGTCTCTTCTCTTAAAACAAAATTAAGTTCTGGCAACATTGTTTTGGCATCTCCACATGGCCAATTCCATTGGCTGGCATCATTTAGATGGGGCACAGGATCTTTGGTTCACCACATTCTGGGTCTTTAGCTGCCCTGGTATCTAAGTTGCCACCCTGGTCTAGAGAAAAAAAAAATAATTTTTGCAATAAATAATGAAACATATGCTAACCTAATAAATGTCTACCTTCCTCCAGGAAATCAACATACATGATAAATAACCCTTTTCCTTATGTGACTTCCCAAAGCAGCAAATGGTAATGGTTTTCCTATTGGTACAGACTATTGGGTCAATTCGAAACCCTTCTGAGAAAGAAAAAAAAATCCATTTGATAAAGTAGGTGTCTTTGGACAAGTGCAAAGGGAGGAAACTCACCAGGAGAGGAGCCAGTGAGTGAATCTCCAGGGAACTGGGAGGTCTAGGTTAGGCCCCACAGGGAGGGGAGTTCAGGTGACAGTCAGGCCCTTGGATATTTTCTCCTGAAATGCTGGGTGGTAAATTCAGGACACTCAGCCAACTCCTCTGGCCCTAAAAGCAGGTGGTGGAAAGGGCAGTCAGATCATAGGTCTCCAAAGAATCATAGGCCCAAGTGTAAAATTGGGAGAGAGGAGCAATTTTTGGAAAAAGGAAGAAAGCAATTCTAAACTGAGGTGATCTAGGTGGAAAAAGGGTTATAATGTTAAGGGAAAGTTAATTTTTTCTTTCTTTTCTTATTTTTCCCCCCTGAGAAGGGACCTGGAGTGTGTTTTGCTGGGTGAAGCCTGATTTGGATGAAACTGGTGACAAAAAGGGATTTTTGTTGGGAGTGCTGGGGGAGAGGGTTGAAAAAATATTAGATGAAAAAACGGAAGGACTGAATGGTTGTTATCAGTGAAAAGATATTCCAAAAAGAGGACTTTTGGTGGGAAGAAAGAATTGTTTGCTGGAAAGTGATCAGAATGGAGGAAAAATCTGAGAAAGAATTTTTTTTCTTTCTAGAGAAAGTTCCTACAAAGAAGGGGCTGAGGAGTAACCAAGGAAGATAGGAGAGATGTTTGTTTTTGCTGGGAGATCTTAAAAAGAAAGAAATCTGAGCCCCCTACACTTAGACAATTCAGGCGGAAAGAGGGTTTTTAGCAGAAGGGTTCTGGAAGTGGAGAGTGAATGCAAGGAGGACATGCAGAAAGTGCGGCGGTCGGGTAGGGCCCGCGGCGCGAGCTGGGGAGCTGCGAGGGAGCAGTTGGGGCCTGGGGAGGGCGGGGTAGGAAAGAAAAGGGGGTGCAGCGGGCCAGGGGCCCCTGGGAAGAGTCTTCTCCAAGGGGGAAGGGGCTGTGGGATGCAGCACGTCCCGGAGCTATTGGTGTGCAGAAGGTGCGTGCGCGACCTGGGATGAGGGGCGCCCACCTCTCCTGCTGCGTCCCTCGAGAGAGCTGGCCCTCCCCAAAAACAAGACCTAAACGAATTAGATTTTTAAAAGGGGAAGGAATTTAGGAATGAGTAAAGGACGGGAGAGGGGAGGTAGGGAGGAAGGATGGGGGGCAGAGGCAGCAGCAACCGGGTTTTACCCGCCCCCGGGGGCTCGCCCGCCGCGCCTCGCGCCTCTCGGGCCTCCCAGCGGCCTCCTGCCTCCCGCGCACCGCCCGCCGGCCGGGCGCGCACGCGCAGCCCAGCTCACCCCCGGAGCGGCTCGCTCCCCTGCGGCGCGCGTGCGCGTGCGCGTGCGTAGCCGCGCCTCGCACCGCGCGTGCCTCGCGCCGCCTGGGCCCTCCGCGCGTGCCACTGGGACGCGCAGCCTCCGTGGTTCCACGGCCGCCGAGGGGCGGTCAGGTGACTCGCGGCGGGCGGGAAACGAGGTGGTTGGTCGCCATGTTGGGAGGAGACGGGGAGAGGCTGAAAACAGACAGGGGCAGGACGGCGAGGGCAGGGGCGGGTTTCCCACGACCCATCCCCCGAGGTCTGGGGTGCGGACCTGGCCATTGTTCCCAGAGGGCGGCGTTAGAATGCAGCGCGTGGGAACGCCGGCTCCTGCGGGCGGGCGCCCTGAGCAGCGGGCTCCGCGCTGCAGGTGAGGGCAGGGCCGTCCTCACAGGGATGTGGGGCCCCACCAGGCAGCCCTGTGTGCCCTGAGGAGTTCGCGGCGCAGGGAGGAGCAACGGGCATCGGCCTTTCCGTGGTTGGGAAGACACGGGGTTGCAGAACCGCCAGGGACTTGAACTGCGCTGCCTTTCTCTTGGCAAACACATCATGTGTGCGTCCCATCCAGGCTGAGAAACAGACGGACACTGGGAAGAGCAATGGCCCGGGAGTGTGGACTGGTTAAGGAGTTTGCATCCTGGAATGATTTACACAGGGAATTCATTCCTTAGAAATTGAACACTTAAAATCTGTGGCAACAGAAAGTAGATTAGTGCTTAGCTGGGGGTGGGAATGGGAATGGAGAGTAAACTGGCAGGAGGATATCGAATTGGGGTGATGGAAATATTCTAAAAGTAGGTTATGATGATGGTTGCACAACGTAGTGAATTTATTAAAAGTCATTGTGTTACACACTTAAAATGGGTGACTATGTAAATTATATCGACTTCTTTTTTTTTTTAAGATTTATTTATTGTTTTTGACAGAGAGAGAGAGAGAGATGCAGTCAGAGACAGAGAGAAGGGGGAGGGCCCATAACAGTCTCCATAGCTGCACATCATTCGTTTTTCCACATAGTTTCATTCCACAGGTGGGCGTGGGGCTGCACAGGGCAGGAACTGGGCTGGGGTCTCACCCTGGTGAGAACCGAACTGGAGTCACTCCCCAGCTCAGCATATGGGTCCACACGGGCCAGGGCCAGGATTCGATCCTCAGTCCCCGGGGCTGCAAAGTGAGCGCCTAACCCACTGAGCCATCCTGGTTTCCCCTGCTTTTTTTTAAATTTTTATTAATTGATCTCGGGTAGACAAAATGGAGAGAAGGTCTGGCATTCTACTTTTAGATTGCTTCATTCAGCAAATATTTTCTGTTATGTTTAGGGATACAGCAATGTCTGAATCAAACAAACATCCCTGATATAACTTCTGTTCTAGAGCAGCACTGTCCAATACAAAAATAATACAAACCCCAGGTGCCAGCCACATGATTTTGCATTTCCTAGTTGCCATGTTTTGTTTTGGTTTTTAAAAAGGTCTAAGGAAAACCCAAGTTAAAGTAACTTTAATAACTCACTGTATTTAAGCCAAAATGTTATTTCAACATGTAATCTAAAAAACAAAATTTTTTAAATATTTATTTTATTGTTTTTGATAGAGACAGAGAGAGACAGAGACAGGCAGAGAAACAAGGGGAGGCCCCAAAGCAGTCTTCATAGTTGTACATCATCAGTTTTTGACATGGTTTTGTTACACACAGGTAGGCTGGGGCCGCACAGGGCAGGAACTGAATTGGGAACTTCCCATATGGGAAGCACTCCCCAGTTCAGCATATGGGTCCGCACAGTCCGGGACTGGGATTTGATCCTCAGTCCCCATGGCTGCAAAGTGAGCACTTAACCCACTGAGCCATCCTGGCTTCCCCAATAAGACATTTTAATGTGATAATTACTGTTTTTTGAACTCTTCAAAATCTGATATATAATTTACATGCACAGGACCTCTCAGTCAGATCAGCCACATTTCATGGGCTCCAGAGCCACATGTAGCTAGTGGCTCTGGGACTGGATAGCATACCTCTATTGGATGATAGGCAAATACATTTATAATGCAGTGTGGTTACATGTCAGTGAAAAATAAAAGGAAGAGGATAGAGAGTGTTAGAGGGTGCTAACACATTTTTACAGGTCAGTAAAGGTCTCTGGAGAGGAGGTACACTGAGTAGAGACCTGAAGGAAATGAGGAAGGGACCTACAAAAAAACCTGGGGCAAGAGCAAGTGCCTAGGGCCTGAGAAAGGAAGGTGTAGGGCCCATTTGAAGAACAGCAAAAACCAGTGTGCCTAGAGCCACATGAGGAGAGGAAAAAAGAAATGAAAAATCATTTCATCAGTGTGAATCTATAACCTTGAAGGAAGGAATGAGGGCCTGGGCCACTGGATTGATGAGAGTTTAAAGAATAGGACTTAAGCTCCTGAAATAAATTCACATCTTTTTGCCCTTTGATAAACACTGAATATGTCATAGAGACAGAAGATACTTGTATCACATAACACAAAGAGTTAGTATTCAGAAATTATTCTACAAATTAATGTGCCAACCCAAAATGAAAAAGAATAAAAGATATGAAGAGGCACTTCATATAAGAGGAAGCTTATGAAAAGAGGCCTAGCCACAATAACAAGGGAATGCAAATGAAAACCATTGCTACCATGTCACACCTACTACCGGTAGTTTGGCTAATTAAAAAAATTTTTTTTATCAGGTCAAGGGGAACCCATTCAATAGTGGTAATGTATAAAATTGGGAGAGTCATTGGAGAGCAAATTTGACTTCTTGAATAAAATGAAAGATGCAATTGAGAAACTCTTGCTATTATGCACTAGGAGATATGCACAAGAATAGTTGTAAGCAGCAATGCTTACAATAGCCAAAAACAAAAACAAAAACAAAAAACCTGGATTGGATCCTAGATCCTGGATTGGATGGTCCTGGAACAGAATAAGGATAAGTGAAAAAACGAGTGAAATCTCAAACAAGACTAAATTTAGTTAACAGTAATGTATCAGTGTTGATACCATAGTTTCAACAAATGTTTTGTGATAATGATAAGATTCTGATGTTAGAGAAAACTGGGTGAGGAGTATATGAAGGTGTATATCTTTCCAACTTTCCAATAAATCTAAAATTGTTCCAATGTCAAAGATTTAGGGGAAAAAGGAAAAAAAATGTCCATCTATAGGAGGCTGGATAAATTGTGGTATATTTATCCAATGGAATAAATTTTACTGCATGAAAGTCAGTTTCAGTTACAACAATACAGATATGCTACCATTTACTAGTAAAGTTTCAAAACACAGGCAAACCCACAATATACAGTTTAGGGACACAAATATGTTAATAATTTATTAAAGCAAGGGAAAGATGAATATAAAATTTAGCAAAGTAGTTACCTCTGAGGGGCGAGGGACGGGGATGAAATGGAGAAAAACTGTAGAGTAAATGGCTTTTTTTCCCCTTAAATTGGGTGGTTGGGAACTTGGATGTCATTTTGTTCTTATTTGTATCTTATATGTATTTGATTTTTAAAAATCTCCATATTTAGTTTTTTTTAATAATTTTTTTTAAAGAGAAGAGTTTAGCTGGGGAAGCAAGACTTTGACCTCTGAAACAATTAAAGTAGGTCCTTCTAGCCCCTCTCAAACCTGGCAAGCATGCTGAAGGACTCTAGTCGGAGAGAGGGTGATCCAATTAGGCAGAATTTAACTCCGGGGAACAGTTTTAAAAGCATTTCTTGGGATCACTGCATGAAGTATATAAATGTCTAACCATTGTGCTGTATATCTGAAACTAATTATAAAATAACAGTGAATAACAAAACGACAACAACGAAATGATAAAGACACCATCAGCATGTAAAAAAAAAAAGTATTTCTTCCTTATATTATTTAGTAAGTAGTATTAAGAAATATTGAGGATTCCCTGTGTGCGACACCTGAGCTAAGCAGATAAAAAAGATAAGACAAGGCCCTGGCCACTGAGAATCTATTTCCAGGAGGTAGGACTTTTAACCACGGAAATTATTTGATGAAAGGGCCAAGACTCAGGAAGGAGAGGGCCCTGGACAAGGGAAATGTCAGTTCACTCAGCAAGATGGGACTGAACCTCTAGGAGTGAATTGACAAGGATTCTTAACATTTATTTAATAGACACCAAGAAATACTGAGTGTCTTCTGCTCAGAGCTTATGCTGGAGAGATAAAAGAGATGATGCAAGGAGCCTGGTAAAAGCTGGATTCATGTCCCTGCTTCACTATCACATATTGTTGGCCAAGCTCAGTGTGCCCAGAGTAGACTACCGGTAAGAATTCTCCACCTGTGGAAATGCTTATAGTCTCAATGAGGGTCAGGCATCTCCAACTCCTGATGAAACCTGCAGGAAGAAACAGGTGGGGAGGAGGAAGGTCACTAAAACCAGCCTCAGAATGGCAACCTTCTCCCTGTTTGGAGGAGATGCTGTCATCTGAGCAAATGGCCTTTTGCTCCTCTTTTTAAAAAAATTTTTTAAATTTATTGTTGTGAGAGAGAAGGTGAGAAAGAAAGAGAGAAGAGAAGGGGGGAGGGCCCAGAGCAGTCTCCATAGTTGCACATCATTTGTTGTAACATGTTTTCATTCCACACAGGTGGATGTGGAACCATGTGGGGTGGGAACCAAACCAAGGCCTCCCACATGGGAAGCAAGAACCTTCGCCTCCGAGCCATTCCAGCAGGTTACCAGTTGTGCCATAGTTCAGCATATGGGATTTACACAGGCTGGAACAGGGAACTGAAGTCCAGACTTTGTGATTTCGAGGCAGGCGCTCAACTGCTGAGCTATCCTGGCATCCTCCTTTTGCCCCTTTACCCTGTGGGCAAGGTTTATATGTAGAAGGGCATCTTCCATCAAGACAGCCCTTCTGGATAAAAAAAAACAACCAAAAAACCACCTTAAAAATCAAGTCAGGGGAAGCTGGGATGGCTCAGTGGGTTAAACACTCACTTTCCAGCCCCAGGGACCGAGGATAGAATCCTGGCCCCGGCCCGTGTGGACCCATATGCTGAACTGGGGAGTGCCCCCAGTTCAGTTCTCACTGGGGTGAGACCCTGGCCCAGTTCCTGGCCTGTGCAGCCCCGCACCCACCTGTGGAATGAAACTATGTGGAAAAACCAATGATGTGCAACTATGGAGACTGTTCTGGACCCTCCCTCTTCTCTCTGTCTCTGTTTCTGTCTCTGTCTCTCTCTCTGTCAAAAACAATAAAAATAAGTCTTTAAAAAAAAAAAATCAAGTCAGCACTCACCACAACACTCAAAAGGTGGAAACAATCCAAATGTCCATCAGTAGATGAATGGATAAATAAAATGAGGTATCTATACAATGAAATATTACTCAGTCACAAAAAGGAATGAAGCTCTGATCCATGCTACAACATGGATGGACCTTGAAAACATTATGCTAAATGAAAGAAGCCAGACATGAGAGGCCACATACTGTAGGATTCCATTTCTATAAAATATCCAAACTAGACATATCTATAGAGTTAGAAAGCCCATTAGTGATTGGATGCCCAGGGATGTGGGTCAGAGAATTGGGAGTAACTATTTAATGAGTATGGGTTTTATTTTGGGGTGATAAAAATGCTTTGGAACTAGATGGAAGTGATGGTTGCACAACATTGTGAATGTACGAAATGCAACAAAAAACTATCTATTTAAAATGGTTAACTTTGTTATGTGAATTTTACCTTAGTTAAAAGAATAAAAATAAAATAGGAGAAGCCGGGATGACTCAGCAGGTTAAACACTGACTTTGCAGCCCTGGGGACCAAGGATCAAATCCTGCCCAGGCCCGTGCCGACTCATATGCTGAACTGGGGTGTGCTTCCCACGCAGGAGGCCCCTGACCCAGTTCCTGCTTTGCATGGCCCCCACCCACCTGTGTGGAACAAAACCATGTCGAAAACTGATGACACACAACTATGGAGACTGCTCTGAGCCCTCCCCTTTCTCTCTCTCTGTCAGAAACAATAAAATAAATCTTTAAAAAAATTTAATAAAATTGTCAGTATTTTTAAACCTTTGAAGGTAAAAAGGCATGATGCTTTTAGAAGAAAGTCCTTTGAGTTTCTCTAGCACAGTGGTTCTCAAAACAGCCTGCATCAGAACCACTTAGAAGACTTAAGGGGCCAGGGAATTCTCATTTCTGAGTTCCCTGGGGATGTAGCTGCTATTGGCCTGGAGGCTATTTTTTGGTACCAATAATCTACTAAAGTTTTGGGGTGCTCTAGAGAAGAGTGGTAGTCCCCACCACTGGCTTGGCACTGCACCTCTGAACACAGCACATGTTCACCAAAAGTTTAGTAGATTATTGGTACAAAAAATAGTGGAAATGAACAAATTGGCAGGGTGACTGCATGATAAAAACTACTGGCTGCCTCCACCCTGAAATACAACATCTGGAGACATGGGCAGGATGTTTCAGAGAGAGAGAGAGCTGCTTCTTAATATTTAGCCATGAAAATGCCAACCCCACAGAAGTGGATACCATTTTCCTGGCTTAATGAACAAGTAGTTACTGGTGACGATCATGGAGGAGAAAAGGAAGTGGATCATCTTCTCTAGCTGTATAATACTGAGCACTCCTGCAGCATTGTTGCATTTGTGCCTTGTCATCTTGCAAGTCATTCAACAGATGCCTTTTGACTGTCTGCTGTGCACAAAACTCTCTTTGGGGTACTATGTGAAAATTATAGCACTCTATCTCCTAGGACCTAGGGCATGTATTTATATGTAGAGTAAACTTTCTAACTATGAGGAATGTCTGAAAAAAAATCAGCCATTAATGCCTCTATTTTTCATATTACATGGCTGGGTACTTTCTGGACAGCCCTCATATTTATTATGTTATAAAACATATTTAATAATTCTATTTTTGTAATTTTTAAATTTCTCCTACCAGACTATATGCTCCTTGAAAATACGCTCTGGCTTCATTTGACAATTTATTCCCCCATAGAACATAGCAAGACTTAATGATTTACAATAATAATACATACTATTATTAATAATATATAACTATATCAGAGAGACCAACTCATCCCAAGTTGCCCAAAACTTTCCTAATTTTAGCATTGAAAGACCCATGTCCCTTGAAACTCTTCAATTCCAGGCATTATAATCTACAATATAAGTAGAAAGCATCTATTCAGCTCTACTTTTATTAACTTACTCCTCATAACATCCTGATGAGATAGGAATACTATTATTATTCCTATTTTATAGATGAGAAAACTGACTCAGGTTAAATAACTTTCCCAAGGCTACACAGCTAGGAATATGCCAATTCTTTTTATTACCATGGTGTTTGGTAAATATTTGTTGATTGAATAGACTAAGAATCCTTAGTACCTTAGTATTTGGTCATAAAATCTAGCTAAAGAGGTAAGACACTCTGACTCATCTTTGTATCTCTAGTAACCTGGCTGGACCTGGCACATAGGAAATCAATGTTGTGAAATCACATCGTTCCAAACATTCAAAAAACAACACCAGGGGAAGCCGGGATGGCTCAGTGGGTTAAGCGCTCACTTTGCAGCGCCGGGGACCGGGGATCAAATCCCGGCCCCGGCCCGTGCGGAACCACATGCTGAACTGGGGATCTCCTCCAGTTCAGTTCTCTCTCTGTCTCTGTATCTCTCTCTCTCTCTGTCAAAAATAAATGAATAAAAATTAAACAACAACAACAAAAAACAACACCAGCAGCATTTGGCTAACTATCAAAGGAGGTGCTTAGCTTCCATGTGCTGTAGGAGGAAAGAGAAGGTTATGAGGACTGGAGCAAATAGAAAGTTTCAGACCTACTC
>PVKE010028282.1:0-21047 GCA_004027555.1 Craseonycteris thonglongyai | reverse complement strand
ACTGTGTGAACCTGAGCCTAGCACTCAATCCCTTGACATTCAGTTTCCTCATTTGTAAAAATGTCCACCTCCAAGGATTATTTTTTTCAATGAATATTGGACATCTATGTGCCAATTAATTGATGAAGCCTCAGTATCTATTGGAAGATAAAATCGACATGGCTGTTACCTTTTCAGAGTCTGCGGTCAAGTGGAGAAGGTAGATGAGAAGTAAGCAAACACATGTAGAATTGCAAACTGGGATAATGAAAGATGTCAGCCTTGGGAGAAGGAGTGGGTGGGAGCCCTGCTTAGAGGAGGTGGCGGCCAGAATGGTTTCTCTGTGGAGAATGTGTCCAAAAGATGAGGAAACATCTGCCAAGTGAGGAGCCAAGAGAATTTCAGGCCTAGGAATGACATTCTTAGGGCTCTGAGCTGGGAAATAGGATTACATGAAAATTCATTATACGAGGGCTGTCTAGAGAGTGCCCAGCCACGTGCAATGAAAAACAGGGGCATTTATGGCTGCATTGTTTTTCTGGACAGCCCCAGTGTATATAGAAAAAGTATTCTGTAAACTAAATAATACATATAACAGTACTTCGACAGCAAATGAAAAATGGTAAGTGACCACTTGTAAAATGCAGCTTGGACCATTTTCTTCCCATATGAGTCAAGATTAACATTCCAAGCCAGTGACGTTTGTTCCATGTCTATAAGATAACAGCCGTTACCCACCCCCACACCAAAATTGTAGGTGCCTGGACTGAACAAACACCAGCAGCAACGATTTCCTTGATTTTCATCATCTACCAAGGAACAGAACTTCCTCCCTCTCTCACTTTTCCATTTCCTCCACCTCCTGTCTTTGCAGATTGGGCAACCATTTCTAAAAATTTCCTGATGTTGATTGATGACAGGACATGGGTGTCTGGAGTCTGAACTGCCTGACTAGAGCTAAGATGAGATGTGAAAGGAGCAACGAGAGTCCCTCTCTGGTCCCTCGGTCCTGTTGGTGCCTTGACTTGGGGGTCACTATCTGTAGAGTTGAGCTCTGACTTTTCTTTTCAAATGTTTTGACCTTTACGTTTTGTGCACCCTCCTTAAATGTATCGCTGGTGTGTGAAGAACATTGGGAATGATAAAGCAGGAAGGGCCTATGGTAATGGGATCTTTAGAGAATAGAGGCTGTCACGACTTGCTTCTGCTTATTCATTTTACACAGGACATGTAACTGAGGTCACAGCAGAGGTATCATCAAGAGAATTTTCTGTTCATCCTCTTGAAGGGTATCCAGCCCCTGACTCCACCCACCCTCTATGACATCACCTATTCTCATTTTCCTCACGTCTATCTTCCTCAGAAATGACATTTATTTATTTGTTTATCACCTACCTCCCTCCACCCACTACAGTGTAAGAACCATAAGTTCGAGGTGCTCATCTGTCCCGTTTACCTTGTGTCCCCAGTGTTTAGACTAGTACCTATCGTATTATATCAATGGCTGAATGATGACTGTGCCAGTTGATCAACTTACAGCTCCGGTGCTAACACTTCCACAGTTCCCATCAAGTCCTGGGCTCTTCTTCAGGCACTTAAACATATTCATATAGTCCTTATGACCACATGAGGGGGGCATCAGTGTGATTTCTACTTGCAGATGAGTAAAGTCAGGTACAGAGAAATGAAGCGATTTGCCCCAGGTCACACAACCAGCAAGTACAAGTTCTAGGATCCAATCTCAGACTGCCTGGCTCTAGAATCTGTACTTGTATCAACTGCTCTGATATTCTGTAGATTATGTTGCTGTTTCCAAAGAAATGTTGATGATACCAAAACAAAGCAAACAAAACTCTTTTACAACAAAATTGTTTCCCACCAGTGAGAAGCTTGATCAGTTTAACCAAAGAATTCGATCGCACGTGCTCATGCACTCAAACGCGTGTATGTGTTGTGTGTCAAGAAATGTAAAAAATCTGCCACTGTGGATATTCTTTTAGCCTGAACGCTTCGATTGTTAGCAGTTACTGTTGCTTCTGTCTGCTCCTCACAGCTAGAAAAATACTTTTGAGGGCATCCTTTTGAGTTGCTGGCCACTCTGTGTGGGGTCAGCTCTGGACCTAACAGTGACGGCAGCAATGGCAGAGATTCACAGGAGGAGGAGAAGGGAAGGAGGATTATGAATGTGTGCGCTTCGTGAACTTGTCCAAAGAAATAAATACAGAGGCTGTGGCCATTTGTCTCTCTTTGGATCCCCTTGGTCATGCATCTTCCAATCTAAAAGATAATAATCTGGCCTGTCTCCACAAATTCTGTGCTGCCTACAAAATGAGACCGAATCTCTAAGTCACTGTTATCTGAAGCCAGGAGTCTGGCTCTTAAACAAAAGACTGAAAAGAAAATCGATGAGTCTGTAACTTTAGCCTGTCTTCTTGGCTATCTGATCAGCTAAGATTCCCAGAATAAAAAGTAAAAGGAAGGGAATTGATAACAATTTTGAGTCTCATTTTTTTCCTCAGAGATTGTCAGTGTTTTATAAGTATGATCTTGGGGGTTTTCATTATAGCCTTACAAATGGCAGGCAAATTTCTACACGACTCTCATCTGATTGAATCTACCCATCCAGTGACTGGCATCTCTTGGCTCCAAAAAGAGTTAGTTTCTTAAAAACAACAATGATTTTCACCCAAAGTTTTACTCTTGTCATTTCCCTTTCAGACCAGATGAATAGATAATAGCATACTCATGAATTACCTTAAACTGATATTTTCTAATAGGAAGAGTGAAAAGATACTCATGCATCCCCATCATACATTCACTCTCTCCATAAGGAAAACTTTTGTAAAGTGAACATTGTTACATCACTTTGACAATATTTATTTTAAAATGACTATGAGCTATGCATCATAAAACTCCATTTTCATCTTCGTTCACGGCTCAGCACCCTGAGGTGACCCCACTTCCCATGACCTGACGTCTATGGACCTTCCGAGGCCTCCCTTGTTATCCTGCCTGATTGTCGCAGTGGTCAAACTGGTTCTCCGTGACTCATGTCTAGAGCCTCAGTTACGCAGTTCTCTCTTTTTTCCATAAACTGAAATGTTACTACCCCTTCTTTAAGCCCTGCCTTCTTACCTAACTTTCTAGCTCTGGTTAATCTTTTTTCCCCTGAACTCTTAGAGGACCGTAGTCTGTATTTCTTTTCTTTCTTTTTTTTTTTAAAGATTTATTTTTATTGGTTTTGACAGATAGAGAGACAGACAGAGACAGAGAGAGGGAGTAGGGCCCAGAACAGTCTGCATAGTTATACATCATTGGTTTTTCCACATAGTTTCATTCCACTGGTGGGTGCAGGGCTGCACAGGGCAGGAATCAGGTCTGGGGCTTGCCCTGGTGAGAACCAAACTGGGGGCACTCCCCAGTTCAGCATATGGGTTTGCACAGGCTGGGGCCGGGATTTGATCCTCAGTCCCTGGGGCTGCAAAGTGAGTGCTTAACCCACTGAGCCATGCCGGCTTCCCTGTAGTCTGTATTTCTAATATTGTCCTTTAAGTTTATATTTTCATTTATTTTTTTTTATGTTTCATACACATTACTATTGCCTTTTCAAGGAGATAGTAACAACTTAGGGTAGTGCACTGTAACAGGAATGAGCTTTCATGAAAATAAGATAAAATACAAAAAGGGTTTATTTTCGTGTTTTCATGGAACAAGAAACACTTATGTTTTTAAATCAGCAGACCAATTTGGTGGAACTCTCAGTCTTTTTTATCACCATGGAAAGTTCACTAGAATGTTTGTCTCAGCTGACAAGCTGCAGAGGCAGAGAGGTTAGCCGTTCTAAAACCATAAACTCCCAATGTAGTCAACAATATTCTATCTTCTTAACCTCTGTGCTTATTTATCTATCTATCATGTATCTATCTATCTATCTATCTATCTATCTATCTATCTATCTATCTATCTATCTATCTATCTGTCTACCTACATACCTACCTATCATCTATTTACATCTATCTAATCTGTCATCTATCTATCTATCTATCTATCTATCTATCTATCTATCTATCTATCTATCTATCTATCTCATCATCATCTATCTCTATCATCTATCTCTATCTATCATCTATCTGTCTATCTATCTATCTATCTATCTATCTATCTAACTATCATATATCTATCTATGTATTTATCTGTATCATTATCATCTCTGTCATCTATCAATCTATCATCATCATCATCTATCTACCTATCTACATCTATCTATCTGTCTAATCTGTCATCTATCTATCTACCTGTCATCTATCTATTATCTACTTACATTTATTTTGATGTAGGATTGCTTACTTTTAGACTAACCTACAAGTGCTGTCTGGAAAGTATCCAGCCATGTACCCGTTCTCATTATATTGACAATGGCTGGATTTCTTTTCGGACAGCCCTCGTGTTTCAGTTTTCCACTCCACAGGGTCCCTGTTGACTTTTTAGTTTATTCACTTATATTGTTGTCTGGGCCCAGTCACTTTTCACAAGGACATGTGCCAGTTAATACGATGCCACCTGAACTCTTGGCAGCTCACTTGAGGATTCGGAACTGCTCCCAAGCCATGCCATTGTTGTGTGTAGCTCAGACCTGTCAGCCAAACTTTCCGAAGAGATGAGCAGAGCGTGTCCAGCAGCTCATCATTTGAGTAAGTCAAAGGAACCACATAAAATCAGCACATCGTTACTGAGCAACAAAAATAAGATTGCAGAACTGAATGAAACTGTAGAGATCATCGCTTTCAGTTTCCTCTTTTAAAAAAAATGTTTAACATGCTGATTTTTCCTTTTAATATTTTAATCTTTTTAAATGAGGAAATAAATTCACACACTATGCCTCATTTAATGAAAATGAAAGGCAAGGTCACACAGCTGGTGGCCAGAAGCCATGTTTGTGCTTTGAACTTATGCCCTATACTCCTTTAGGGAGCATGTCTGAGGCTCTTTACTGGGGGCATGAGGGATACAGAGGAGGAATGGTAATAACTTTCATCTGTGGAATGTGTTTAGAGCATTTTTTTTCAAAGATTTTGTTTATTGTTTGAAAGAAGGTGAGAGAGAGAGAAAGGAGGAGGACCCAGTCTCCATAGTTGTACACCATTAGTTGTGACATGGTTTTATTCCACACAGGTGGATGTGGGGCCATGCAGGGCAGGAACTGAACCAGGGGCCTCCTGCATGGGAGGTGAAAACCTCCCAGCAGTGGCCAATTGCACCACAATTCAGTGTATGGGTTGCATGAGCTGTGGTCAAGATTTGATCTCTGGACCTCACAGTTGCAAGGCAAGCACTCAACCTGCTGAGCTATGCCACCATCCTCAGAAGTTAGTTTATTTTATTTCTGAATGACTTAAAACTGACAACTACCAAGGACTTTTTCCACTCATATAACAAGTCAGAGAACAAAACCTGGACATTGTATCTCTTCTGAAAAGGAAGTTAGATCATTGGTAGATAATACTTTGCCCATTCCTTTCCAAATTTCAGAGGGGTGAGGTGTCTGTTGTAGATCCATTTTTTTTTTTCTGCACTGATTATGTATTGCATGAGAGAAACATATTTTGGCCATACTTTTAGAAAAACAATTAATAAACTAGATAGCTGGGAACTTGTAGTGCCCACACCTAGCATACTAGTCTTCAAGCTCTATGTTTCACAAATGCTTCTTAGCATTTGTTCCTCTGGACAGCTGAATAATAATGATTCAGTGTAATGACTCCAATTTCTCCTGATACTCATCCAGGGTCTGATAAGTTTCTTGGCCTTAGTCTTATCTTTTATTGGCCTTTAGCATTTTCTAGAGTAAGTACAGTATTCTGATGCAAGCATGGATGTCTTCTTAAAACAAATCAGCATACAACAAAACCAAATTCCTTAAAACAAATGTGCTATGTTAAAATGCCAATAGGCGTTTACCTCTAGAATATGGAGTAAGCATTTTGGTAGATTTGATTTTTGTGTCCTGAGAGATATGAACCAAGAAACAGTTATATGGACTTTTGTGGTATTTATTATGTTCTACCTCAACTATATACTTTTTATTTATTAAAAATGAGCAATAAAATATATCCAAACTCAATAAAAGGAATTCATATTTCAATTTTTCACAGTATGTGAGTGAAATGGAAAAAAACCCTAGCATCTATGTTTCTTTGTTGCTGACTTCTCACTGAAACTTGAATAACGCAGACTGGGCATTAGATGTGGAACTCAATGACCATGCAAAGCCTTATGACACTCATCTATAGCAGACAACAAAGAATCCCGAGGTCCTGTCTTATGTGCTATGTAGGAGAACCTCATTGGCCACTAAGTTTGAACTGGGACAGATGCACGTTTGTTATAAACAAGATTCTTTTGACACTGAAAGGCATTTCAACCCTGAGGCCAGCTGCAGTGCTGTGGAGTCATTGTGCTGGAGACCATAGGAGCTCACAACTGATCATGTTTGTGTTCTTCTGTGCACCCACTGCTGCAAAAATTTCAGAGTATACACACACATATGCACATACACACAAATACATACCATATTTTCCGGTGTGTAAGACGACCAGGCGTATAAGACGACCCCCTAATTTTACAGTTAAAACATAGGTTTAGGCCTATATTCACTGTATAAGACTACCCCCACTTCCGAGGCTGTAGTCTTATGCAGAGAATATAGGCCTAAACCTATGTTTTAACTGTAAAATTAGGGGGTCGTCTTACACACCCGGTCGTCTTATACGCCGGAAAATACGGTATATACAACACACACACATCGGTTGGGCATTGGATAAAGCCTGGGCCTCATAGTCTCAGATCTGGCAGAATTTGGCTGAAAATGTCAACTTCAGTGGTTAGCATAGTGCGAACATCCTAGGCAAGTGGGCATGACATTCTTTTGTGCCAGCACAACCCAAATGGTGTTGTTTTAGATTAAGCTGCCCAACCCACAGCCTGCAGGCCTCCTGCGGCCCAGGAGAGCTTTAAATGCAGCCCAATGCAAATTTGTAAACGTTCTTAAAACATTATGAGATGTTTTTTGCAATTTTTTTAGCTCAGCTGTCGTTTGCGTTAGTGTATTTTCTGTGTGGTCTAAGACAGTTCTTCTTCCAGTGTGGCTCAGGGAAGCCAAAAGGTGGAGCATCCCTGTTCTAGACAATACATCATGAGCCTGAGCCACAGAGCCTAATTCTCCACCCAGGCTGCTCACACCAAAGAAATGTGATGAGTAACCGTCATGTAGCTGACAATAACTAGACGTTTTCTGGGGATGCTGAGATAGCTCAACAGGTTGAGCACTTGCATTGTAACTACAAGGTCTGGGAATCGAATCCCAGCCCGGTTCAGGCAAACCCACATGCTAAACTGCTGCACAACTGGTCACCACCAGGGTGACTCAGTGGCAAAGATTCTCACCTCCCATGTGGGAAGCTCCCAGTTCAGTTCTTGCCCTGCACAGCCCTACCTACATTTACCTACGGTATGCAGAATAAAACTATGTCATAACTAATGACATACAACTATGGAGACTGCTCTGGGCCCTTCCCCCTTCTCTCTCTCACCTTCTCTCAAACAATAAAATAAATCTTAAAAAAAAAAAAAAAAGTTTTTCATTTTTACCACACAATCTCAGTAACATCACCTCTGGGTTATTTTGACTTTGATCATAAATAGACTAAAACAAATGCCAAAACATTGTGGTATTAGTGAAAAGATTGCCAAACATCTTTTAAAATAGCAATAACAACGCAGAAATGACAATTTCAACAACTACCCTAAACTGCACTTAACTATTTCATTTCACCATTTAGGAAAAAAAAATTATTTTTATATTATTGCTACCAAATGACCACTTATAACAAAATTGAGTTGAGAAAAATTAGATCGAGAGTATTAAAAAAGAAATTATGGTAATCATAAGGAAGAACGATGGAAGAAAGTTTCATTCGGTAAATTTCATCAGTAAAAGATGACAAAATATGAACTGGCCACATGCTGGAAGAAAGAAAATGATCCTTGAAATCAGAAGTGTGACAGGACAGCATTTTCAAATGATACGAGGGCTGCCTGGAAAAAATCCAGCTATTGTCAATATAATGAGAATGGTTACAAGGCTGGATACTTTTCGGACAGCCCTGGTATACATCCTGTAAGCACATGACACTCAAGTCTCCCCTTCTTCAAGCTAACAATTCTCATGTAGCTCCTTAGAGCAAGACCCCTTCCCCGGTGCACTGAGAGAAGGATGATGAGGCTAAAGTTTAAAAGAGAAAAGCATGGAATCAGGAAATATTGGACCCAGACATTCCCCCTTGGAAGTTTATTGTTCAGGTAATGAACCTGGGACTCCAAGGAGTTTAAGGCTTAACCAAAATCCACGTGGAAGTCATGGGGGCCAGACCAGCACACAAGTCTCATGACTTCTCACCCACACTTTTCTACTCTGCCCGTGGGACTTATTCACAGACAGGGCAACGGTGGAGGAGCAGACATTTATTTCTGAAAAAAAAAAAAAAAAAGTGCTTTCGATCTCCCACATTTCTAGTTACATCATTTTCTCTAGGTGAAAACAAATGGTGAATTAGACTAAACTAAGAAAAGATTTTATAAATCCAGCCTCGCGAGGACTATTGTCACCTCTTTGTTTTTGCCCCAGATAAAATATCCTACGTCCTTTGGGATTGCTCTTCTGCTCTTTACTTTCTGCTTACCCGATTTTCAGTTCCTATCCCATTAGTTTTTATGGATGGATCATGGAAACCAGAAATACACCCACAGCAAACATATCTGCCCATTGGGTAAAAAAGAAAAGTATGTGTATGCACACGCGTGTGTGTATGTCCCTGTGTGTACATGCCATAATGTGAAGCAAGTTTGAGAGGAGCACCAAAATTAATGAGTTCTCCCACAAATAGCTGGGTGCAAGATGGCCTTTATTCAACCCAGCAATTGTGCTGGAACCCCAAATTATACTCTTCATTGTTCTTTGTTGCTTTTGTTTTAAGCTCACACCAACTTTTTTTTTTGCTATAAAAAAATAAATCTGAAAACAATAAGTCTTGTTCATTGACATATACCGGCTGTTCGTTCCTTGTGGGACGTCTGCTGATAAAAACCAGGGAAAAACTATTTTATTTGCAATGTAAAGAATTTTAGCCTGTGGAGATTTTTTTTTAGTTCCACAGCAGTAAAGGTAGGGACAGCAACCAAATAAGCTGTTAAAATCTGTACCCCCCGCCCTCACCCTTCTCCCAGTCCCGAGAGACATAATTAAAACTCCAGAAAGTGAGAAGCTGTTACTAATACTAACATAACTATTTAGTGCAACAGAATCATGCATTTACCGACTTCATTTTTTAAAAATAGTTCAAGCTGAACTTTATTTTGCTTTTTCAATACAAGGGCCCTTTCTCCATGCAAGAGCTTTAATATGGTTTGCCAATCGGCTTGTTAATATTTGTGAAGGAGTAGACATGTTGGTCAACAATGAGACAATACTTTATTAGGGTCACTAGGTATACTACAGATGTCAACTTCACTCTTGCTGAAAATGTTCTGATTAGAATGCTCCTATATTAACCTCATCCCAATTCTCTTAAGAAATTTGTAGTTCCAGCTAATGAACCTGTCTTTCATGAGTTGTTGCATGCAGTCAGAATAGAGGTAGAAGCCAACGGAAATGTGCATGTATAATAACTAGCATTTTTGTTGAGGTGGAATGAACATGCCTAAACCTTGGCCCAGGGTATACACAGATCTTGTTCAAGATTTGCCAGAAAAAGACAGGAAAGGGAGGAGATATTAACCCTTCACTTTTCATGTTGGTGCACTACTGTTGAGAGGTCAACTTCTTCCTTCTTTCACACACACACACACACACACACACACCCTGGCCTGGCTGCCCCCCAAAGTTCTCTACATCTTCTGAGGAAGCCTGTTTCTTCAAGATCTGAGTCACATAGCCTTGGGCTAGGCTAAAGACATACCATTTTAAACGAGACAGAAAAAAAATAGTACTGTCCTGCTTCAAACATTATGTAGGGTCAGCCTGTCTCACTGGGCTAAATTCAAGGCATCAGTAAGCTGACCAGATGTACCATTTGAAACAGGTCAGCATCGTTGTTTTCTGTCCCATTTAAACTGTATGTCTGGTCAGCCCACCTTGGGCTGAATGCTGGCTGCACATCCTTCTTGAAAAATTAGAAAACCTTCATAAATGCCTTTAAAGTCCTTGGGCTTTCCAGAATACCACCAGAGAAAGTGTGTCCAGCTTACCAATAGAAATTTCAGATCATTCAGCTGTGAACCCATTTGGGGAGGCCCAGACTTATGCATTGAAATGGATTCTCCCCTCATTCCCTCAACATTTCACCTTGCTGAAAACTAGGAAACAAAAAACATAAGATGTGAATGAATCCGCCTGAGCTTAGGTAGATTCTAAAATATGGAAGTGTGTGCGTGTGTGTGGTGGTGGTGGGGGGGGGGGAGGTGAAATCTTTATCTTTTATGTTCTGATTGTTTCGAGGTTTTTTGTTTTCTTAATAGTCAGAAGAAGAACTGAAATGCCACATGATCAGTGTTTTTGTGATGTTGATATGTACCAGGAAACATGCAGCTCCTGTTGGGGAAAATGATCTTGGCCAAGGAGTTAGGAGAACCTGAAATTCCCTCTTCAGTGAGAGACACCTCCAACCTTGTTTTTCCACGAGCAATATTGCAGTCCTGAGATCTCAATAAAAGTGAGAGGAAGTGGAAAAGAGAAAGTGCTGCTGTCTCCTGAAGTATTTTGAAGTAACCATTCAAGGCGCTACGTACCTTATCTTTGAAAGCCATCCACACTGCACAGACTCTGGTATGGCTGTGTTAACAGTGCAAAGGCCTTCCTCTGAATGCCTTTGGGATCAGGATTATTTCATGTGTTTTGAAGAGAGATAGTACCAGTGACCACGATAGCATTAACCAAGGATAACAGGGAACAAAGCTTTCAAACTTAAAAGAATCTTTCAGAGAGGGAAGGGTGTTTTTGACAGAGAAACCCAAAGGGCACATTGGAAATACCACTAAGAATTTGAAATGTGTTTTCTTTATGTTCTCCCATCTTCCTTTGTAGGCTGAAATAACCCTTTTGCTAGCGAGATATATGACTTTTTAATTGGGTGGCCACACTATGTATTTTGTAATTAATTGTGATTGTAAATTTTCTGAAAAGCAGCCCCTGATCAACAACGGCAATAACAACACAATCTTTTGCATCTGGGTTTATTACTTATTTTTGTATGAAAGTGGCATAGATTAACCTGTAAACATTGTTTATACAATGTGGAAATAATATGTGGGGGGGGGATCTGTCTGGAAAAAAATCCAACCATGGTCAATATAATGAGAATGGTTACATGTCTGGATACTTTCAGGACAGCCCTCGTATGTCAATGGAAGTTCTTGTTGGTAAGAAGAAAAAGTTCACTCCAGTTATCTGAAGCAGGAAAAAAGAAAAAGAAAAAAAAGAAGAAGAATTTATTCAAAGGACATTGGGACTCCCAGAATTAGCCAGAGGCTGAAGAGTATCAGCTTTATGAAGTGGCGCTAATCTGTGCACCTTTCTCACCAAATCAAAGTAGCTCCAGGTGCCTAGAAAGCTTGAGGCAGACGCAGGCTGGCCAGGAGACCACAGCTGCTGCCCCTGGGCACTGCCCACCATCACTCTAAGACACCGTCACAGACATGACACAAATGATCTGGCCTGCCCTTTTTTGGCATCACTGGCCCCAGAACTATAGGTGAGAGTAGAGCATTGTATTGGTGAAGCCTATATCATGTTCTCCATTAACAGGAATCCCCCCCAAAAAGGTAGGTTGAATGCTGGCTACCTCCCTAAAATGGCATACGTTGATGATAGGTGGTATGATTACAATTACTTTGCTAATTCCTGGGCCAACACATGGAAGATAGGAGACTTAAAGAGAAAAGCATCCTAAGCCATTACTAGCGGTCAGTGTTTTCTAATCCTAACTCACTGTTAGTATGTAGTAGGGTCCCCAAAGAAAACCGGAATAACCCTTCTTTGGTGTAAGAGGGAGTGTGCACTCGGAATTTGTTCTTCCTGGTCAACAATTTCTTTACCTGCAAGTTCTGAAAAGGTTGCGTCATGATTTGTGGAAGAACGGCTAGTTCTTCTATCATGACAATATACCTGTTCATACCACGCTGACCAAAAACAACATGAGTCTCCGTGCCTCACCCTCCCTATACACCAGATCTCCACCCCACCCCACCAAGACTTCTTGTTTTGTTTTGTTTCCCTGGATGAAACAGTCCTCAAAGGGAAATGTTTTGCTGATGTGGGAGAGGTGAAACAAAAAACAGCAGAAGCACTAAAAGGCATCAAAATCGATGAATTAAAAAACTGTTTGGATCAGGGAAAAAAGCATCTTGATAGGTGTGTTGCATCAAAACAAGAGTGCTTTGGAGGTGACTGAAGTTTAAACATGTAAGAATAAATACACAATTTTTAATAAATAAATTCCATTTTGGGGGAGGGCTTGTAAAATTTTAAAAATCTGTCATATTATTTTGGAGAAATAAAGAGCTAAGTTGGTCAGGATAATTCTGAGCTGATATACATTAAGAAGATTGACAATCATAATTGCATTTCTTCCTATTTTTTCCATCAATATCAGTGAGGTCCAGTAGAGCAACTAAAACGTGGTTAGTAAGACCATGGAACTGAATTTTTAATTTTATTTAAGTTTACTCAATTAAAATTTAGAAGTGAATAGTCTCATGTAGCTGGCAGATACCGCGCTGCACATAGCAGATCTAGCTAAAATTTTATGAATATCACATCTTCATAGTGTAGAGCCGGAAGAGCCATTTGAGATTCCTATAGCAAGTTTGAAGTTTGTTATTTTTAACATAAAATATACTGAGCTCCAGATAATCAGGTTTTTACCTGGTGAGAGGGACTGGGAGGATGTCAAAAAGGTGGTAAGATAAAAAGACAATCAGAATCACAAAGAATTACGTTGAGAACGAACCACAGATTAGCACTAAAATGTGTGATTTCTCTTATTTGAAGAGGAGATAGAAAGATGGGATATGACCTTAGAAAAGGCATATCTGCCTCAGTTCACAAACAAGGACATTGGTGTGAGGACAATGAATTGCCGCGATGCCCTCAAAGCTGGACGTCATGAGGTCTAAGAGGAAGGAATAAGATGATAGCTTTGAAAATTGTTATTAAATATTTGCTTATCAAGAGTTGCTCTGTGCTTTTCTGAAGCTTCTCCTCTTTTGCTCTCCTTCTAATGAAAGTTATGCCTTGTGTACTTTTGGTGTGCCAATAATGTATTTGTGCGTTGGGAGTCTAAACAGAAAACTACTAGATGACTGGCTACATCAGGCAGTTGCAACCACCAGAGAAAAAGGGACTGGTTTTTGTAAAAGAGAGAGTTTTAGAACGAATTACTTATTTCATTATTACCTTGTATGAAGAATCAGAATTCTAATACTGTCATAAAGTCATGAGCTAGTTACTAGAAAACACTTAGGATAGTATCAGGAACAGTAAATTGTAACACAAGCCTCTCTCTTCATTGAAAACCATCTAATCACGCCCCTTTAAAAAGTGTTGATATGGGGAAGCTGGGATGGCTCAGAGGGTTAAGTGCTCGCTTTGCAACCTGGGAGCCCGAAAATCAAATCCCAGCTCCCACCCAGGTGGACCCATATGCTGAACTGGGGAGTGCTGGGGGCTGGGAGTTCAGTTCTTGGCGGGGCCAATGAGGGAGGCTCCAGACCCAGTTCCTGCCCTGCGCAGCCCCGCACCCACCTGTGGAGTGAAACTATGGAAAACGAATGCTGTCAACTATGGAGACTGCTCTGAGCCCCTCCCCCTTCTCTCTGTCTCTCTCTCTCTGTATGCCTGTCTCTCTGTCAAAAACAAAAACCAAAAATACAATAAAAATAAATTAAAAAAAAAAATGTTCATAGCCATATTTTGCAAATTGTGCAAAGCCAGTAGGTCACTTTCTTTGGCTCCATGTACCTCTGCTCCCACCAGATGAGTTGTGTACATACCAATAGCCCCTAGTATCTGCCTATGGCCATTGTACTTGACACTGAAAATGCATAATCCAATTAAATACTGTGAGCTAAAATGTGGGAAAAGGAAGAATAACACTTGTCAAATTCCTTTTGTGTTGACTTGGGCATTTCACATACACCTGGAGACCCAGGTTCTCTGGAGCAGGGCTTTCTGCCAGACCCATTCTTTGTACATTGTATCTACTTGCAGCCACTGAGTCCGGGATCAAATCTGCTCAGTTTTTGCTGTCTTCATAAGCAGTATTGATTGTCTTGGTCAAATCAATTGCGTGGCCATTTCCATTGACACATCATTTAGCTGCCTGAACTGATTGTGTCTGCCAGGCCATGGTAATGCCAGTTTAATTGTGTAGCCCCAGAGAGGCTCAAAGCCTTCACCTGGAATGCTAAAGCACCAAAACACCAGGCTCTCAAGACTCGACCAGCATATCTTTTTCTATAGGAAATTCATGTTAAGATTAGTAGGAAACAGCTCATCAGAAAGCTGTTTTGTTCAACAGTATAGAATAAGTCAGAAATCTCTGGAACACCTATTTGTCAACAACAAAGAAAAGACCATCACCAATTGTTTTCCAAACAAGAGGCATTCACCTAGACTGCTAAATACCTTTGGTTGCAGATGGCTCGTTAGCTCTCAAATGCAGTTATCTTTTTTTTAAAGAGAGAAACGAAGGTGATGTTAATCACCTTTAGTAATTGGTTGTTGGCATGTTTTAGACTGAAGTTTTCTGAGGTGTTTACTTGGTTCACATAAAGATGGCAAAGGGTCTGTGGCCTACAAAGTTAAAGGACCATGTTAGAAGGGAACAAAACCCCTTTTACGGGTTATTTTCAGAAGTGGCCGCAATCCAGAGTTGGCAGGGGTGGTAAAAGGAGAATGGGAATATAAAAGCTCGTTGCTGGAGGACATGATTTTGCTTTTATTGTTTTTTTGTTTTTCTTCTTCAATTAGTAGGAAAAGCAGGTTTGTACTTCCTGGCAAATTAACCTATAAAACAAATATATGTTTTAACACATATACTTTAGCATGGGGGCCAGGTAAAGTTTATTGAAAATCACAGAAGTGACTAGAAGCTGATGTACAAGAATAGTACTGTTGCTGTCTTTGTAGAATGTGGTGAACATGCTAAAAACTGCACAACAGACTGTAACTGCATTCTTGGGGAAACAGGCAAAGCCAGAGAAAGCGTGTATCCCAGGCCTCATGAAACGCCTTATTAATATCAGTGCAGTGTTTGTGTAGAAACATGCAGTCAGCCCTCTGCACCCGTAGGGTTCTGCATTCATGGATTCAAACGATCATGGAAAGAAACTATTTGGGGAAGAAATGCTATATTGTTGCTGACATGTACTATGTAGTTGGGCCTCCAATGGTTGCATCCGTGGTAGACATGGACAGACTTTTTTTCTTGTCATTATCCCCTAAAGAATATGGAATGACAACTATGTGCATAGCACATATGAGGACTGTCCGGAAAATATCCAGTGATTGTCAATGTAACGAGGACAGTTACGTGGTTGGATGCTTTCTGGATAGCTCTCGTACATTGTAGTAGGTGTTATAGTAATCTAAAAATGATCTAAAGCAAGCTCTAACCTGTGGCCCAGGATGGCTTTGAATGTGGTCCAAAACAGATTTTAAACTTTCTTAAAACTTTATCAGGTTGTTGTTGTTGTTTTTTTTGCAATTTTTCTAAAGCTCATCAGCTCTCATTAGTGTGAGTGTATTTTATGTGTGGCCTAAGACAATTTTTCCAATGTGGCCCAGGGAAGCCAAAAAGCTTGGACATCCCTGATTTAAAATGTACGGGAGGATGTGCTTAGATTATGTGTAAATACTATAACATTTTATATAAGGGACTTGAGTCGCTGTGGATTTTGCTATCTGCGGGGGTCCTAGAACCAATCCCCACTAGGATACTGAGGGATGACTGTATAGCATTAGCCCTAAATGAACTTGAAGCACAGATTGAGGACAACTTCTGGTCCTATTTCTGTTCCAATGTTTTCTGGTCTTCTTTCATCCACCAGGAATCTAGTGCCCATGTTTGCTAGACCTCAGGTTTTGCTGAACTTTCTTTCCTCCCAGCAAAATGTCTCTATTCAATGGGCTGCTCGCACTATGAACTGTGTAGGCTACGTTTTGAGCTAGAGTTTGTTATTCTTTTACCAGAAATGCTGTGTCTTGTGCTTTCATTATTTCAGACTTTGATAAGTTCACTGTTCTGTGTGGTATGATACAGAAAGTACCAGAAGGGAGTCATAGGAGCTGAATTCCAGCTCTGGTTCTGCTCTTTTATATCTGTCTGAGCTCAGTTCCTTATTTTTAAAACGGTAAATAACATTCAAACAACTTGCTTTTGTTTTTTGTGGTTAAAAGTGAAAGACATTGACATCATTATTATGCACATTAGTAAAAGTAAGCAAATTATGTATTTTGGCTATGGAATAATTGCTTGCTCCCAAAATAATTAAGAAAGGTAAACTTATGGGCAAATCATATTTTAAATTCTATATTAACTTCTCATATCTAATATTTTAAATAACTTTTCTAATTTTAATAAAAGTTATTATAGTTAGGATAACAGGATAACCCTTCATAATGCATAATTTCATTTCTACTGTGATAATTCCCATTTTCAAATTGCTCCAGAGCTATAATAGGAATGTTTTTACATTATGATTTTAAAGAAATTTATTCTAGTAACCTAAATGCTTCAGAATTCTGCTTTTATAAATGTCAGAAATATGACTGTTTAAAGACAGCAGATATAGAAGGGAAAGTATTATTCTGTATTCTAGTTAACATAGCATTATATTGAGACAGGTGTTATACTGTCTCCTATACTTTCTGTGTGATCCTTCTGTTTTCTTTGAGCCTTAGTTTTCCCATCTATAAAATGGGAATAATAATAATAATATCTTGTAGTAATGTTGTAAGGATTAGAGAGAATACATGCAAGGTGCATTGTACTCAAATTATGTGCTCAATACACTGTTATTACATAACTATCCCCACACCCACACCCACTCTCTTAGGCTTAAGTGCCTGTTGCTAATGGTCTGATCATAATGGATTCCTGTGATGCTACCCAAAGATGTAGTTTCATTGAAGGCTGTCATGTAAGTACAGAAAAAACCCGATTCAATAAAAGATGACTGCTGCATTTGCACACATGCCCAAAGAGTGGGAAATGTGATGATGGGTATTCCAAATTCAATCTTGTTTCTTCTTTCTATGAAAATCTTTTTCGATGAACTTGGGGTGACATTGAGCTTTATATCCCCAGACATGAATGTAACTAAAATTAGGAATGAACTAAACTTAGAAAGCAACTAAGATTAGGAAAATATGTAACTCAATGTGTTTGATTTGGCAGGGAGTTGGAGCAATTGCATTGGGTGATTTCCCTGCAAAATGTTAGCCTTGAAGAGTATTATAAATCTTCCTTTTAAGCAAAAGAGGTGAAGGTACCACTTTAACAACAAGTCTTGCTCTGGAAGAGCCATCCACAAATAATTAAATCAGTTACTATTTGAAACATAGAACTGGGTATTTTCACGTCTGTGAACATGTGCCAGTTGTTCCTTTGAGGCACTTCGGAATGTTGGGGTTTTGAGGTGCCAGTGAGTTTCTTGGGAACAGAAGTAATTTTGCAACTTGTCAGTGTGCTGACGTGGCATGCCCTTTCCAATTTCTAGCATGAAGACAAGTAGTGTTTTATTGAGCCTGACTGGACATGGGTAACACATTCATTATGCATTTGTTTTATTTCTTTAGAAGTTGTCATTTCCATGATAGCCATTTTCTGATTTGCACTTTGCGAAAGTAGGAGTTTCCCACTCATCCCAGGAGAACAGGATAGACATTACCTGACCTTATTGGTTAAGTCAGGTACAGAGACGTTTTTCCTTAACAACTATCTGTGAGTGAATCCACAACCTGTTCAAAAGACTCTTTTCTTTTTCCAAATCCAGTAAAAATTGCTGTGCAATTGCAAGTGCAAACTCCACAACCCCAAAAGGATGCTAAACCAGCTTTCTGCAGAGGAGTCCTGGCTGGTGGGGGTTGCCAATTTCATGTTCCTCCCACGGCCCATTTCAGCCTGTTCTCAGTGTAAGGACCTGCTTACTGGATTCCTGAATATTTAACAGTTGACTCTCCCAGAGCTGTTACACTGGCTTTGGCACATGGCACCTTTTCGAGTGAGTTTTAAATCACCTGCCCAGACCATATGAATTTCTTCTGGCTCCAAGATGAAACTGAAAGCTGCCTGTCACTTGAGGAGGCTACACATAGAAACATGTGGATATTTCCCCTTTACTTGCCTTTACTGCATTGTTTAAAATCTTCCTTTCATTTTCAGTAGCCAACATTCATTATACCTATAAAGTTTCAGACACAATAGACCTATAATGAAATTATTGATTTATACAAAGAAACAATTCTCTCTCCAAACCATTAAAAATCGAAGCTATACTATAGCACATATTCCCTCAGCCATTAGCCAAGGCTTGCTCACAGGAGTCGAGGTGACTCTTCTCTTCAAGCTCTCAGCTTTCTGTGGAGTTTTGCTGATTCCACGCTAATAGCCCGGGCTTCTAACTGCTGCCTGCCTGTCGTTGGCTGGTGCAGTGATTTGATTCCTTTATGTATGTAGTACAGTAAAGCACGTTGAGGCTAGCAAATGGCACTGTTTGAATCAATGCACAATGATTTATGACATATCGTGGAGCGCTGATAAATATATTATGAAGCACTAGAAAGCATAGCAGCCCCATCGGCTGGCTGGACTTACAGGCGGCAGGTATCCATGCTGTGATTTCCGATTCATTCGGCTACTAAGTTGTCGTGTGACTCTGGATAATTCATTTACCTTCACTGTAACACTTTGTTCTGTATGTTTGGAGAATGGGGTCACCAGTGGTAGGTTGCAAATGGTTTAGAGGCACAGGGTGGTATGTGGACAATATTCTTTCAAACTAAAGATTTACTATATTTTCATACCTTCCACATAACCAAGCATCACAGTGGATACCACGTAGGCATCCTGGCTGAAAAGTGAGGGTTCAAAGGGGCACACACGTGTAGAAGAGGATAAAGGTAGACATAGGAATAATAACCACCAAGTTCAAACACTGGGGCCTGCATTGCTGGGGGAGGGGCATGACTAAGACCCAGGGGAGGATTACAGATAAAAGCTCAATTCTATTTGCAACATTTTATTTCTTAGTTTGAGTGGTGGGTACTTAGGACTTACTGTTTTACTCTTTAAACTTTTGCTAATCAGAAAAGTTATAGCAAAAAAAAAAAAATCTTGAAATAAAATAAAGATTTCTGTTAGCCATATGATATGTGAGTTTAGCTTTCACAATGGTATCATATGTACAAATGAATGAACCGGAGTTGATGCTTGGATGTTTATTTTATACAACCGTGTGGTTTGGGGGGCTCTAAGTGTCCTCAGAATGAAGCGTGCAATGGCCGTAACAAACATAACAGCGAGGGAGTATCCCCATCAAAGCCACAAGTTCATTAGCACATTCTAAAACATTTTTCAAGTGTTGGAAGTTGAACCTATTGGTTAAGAGAAAAGAAATGTAGATCTATTGGTGTACTTGTCTAAAATTAAGCCCAGTTATTCCTCTCTGTGGGTTGCTTGTATAACAATATCTTTACAGTCACTCATAATAGTAATCTGTAAGGCACTATTGACAAAAACTGGACTCCAATTGAACCTAAATTTATCTAAGTTAGCTCAGCTGGAAATAAAAATGGCACAGGAAATATTTTTATGAAGATGAGGGCAGAAGGGAGTTTTATTGAGATACGCATTAAGCCTTAAAAAATCAAAGGTATCCCCATTGGCCTAACTTTCTTCATTCCCAGAGTCAATCTGGGTAACGTGGCTTGGGCTCTCGAGGGATTCCTATAAACAAGCAAGAAACCACTCATTTATTTGCATCTAATGATTTTTTCCTTTGCTATAGAAGAGGCAATACTCTGAGTTAAAATAGGTGATTTTCACAGCAGCCTGATATGAAAACAATCCAAACTCAGGAGCTAAAGGTAAAATGGGGACTATGAATGCCCCCACAAGGCTGACTGGGATTTGCACTGAGCATCACACTGGTCAGCTCCACTCTCTCCCTGGAAGACGGACGAGGAGGGAATGAACAGAGGGCACTTTTTAAGAAAGTACATCTGTGCTCACTCAGCACTTTTGCTCATCCTGGGAGTTTACAGAGGGGTATTATTGCCATGTTATTCCAGCCCAATTTTCTGACCTTGTGCATTTGCATATAAGAAGATTTTAACTCCTACCAGTATCTTCTTTTTTTATATATTGCATAGCAGGCAACTCATGGGACAACACATGGGACTACTTCAGAGGAAAGAAGCATAGGGGAAAATGAGCTTTTCCAGAGAGTTTTGGCTCATAGAATGCATAGAATACATTTGCATGGGGACACCATCCCAAGCACACATAATTCTTTCTGAAATCACACCTGTCTCATTTGTAAGGCACCAACCCCATTGCCCACACCTGCCATACTTACGGAGGGTCCTAAGAGTAGGGTGAATGTGGTTGTGAAAAATATTTTTGTGCCATGTATTAAAGAAGTAGGTCACCAATCTGAAGGTCCAAGGAGATGGCTCTGGATCTTCAGTTTTCAAATACCGGTATAACAAATATAACCTGTCGGGTCAAGAGGAACTCAGGACCAAGCCAGAGCGGTCTTTGAGCTCACTGCCTGTTCGAGCTGAGTTCGCCCTTAGTTCCCTTTGTCTCTGCAATCCTACTGCTCACCCACCCTGCACCCAACCCTTCGCCTACACTGGGAAAAAAAAAAAAAAAAAAAAAAGGCATCCAAATTGAGAGTGAAGAATGAGAAAAATGAATCTAGAAGCCAGTGTTATAATTGATTCACAGAGA
>PVKE010028281.1:0-21029 GCA_004027555.1 Craseonycteris thonglongyai | reverse complement strand
ACTAGAACACAGTGTAGCTTCGGGTACAGAACATGTATAATGTGCATGCATAAAAAGCCTGCTTGGATTGGCTGAGTTAGAGAGGCGGTCCGAGCAGCCTTGCAGTGATTGGTGCGGGATCGAGTTGGAAAATTCGTTTAGCGGCATATCCAGACGATTTTCGGGATATACTCGGCGTATAAGACGACCCCCGATTTTCAGTTGACGTTTTTGCATTTCAAAAGTCGTCTTATACGCTGGAAAATATGGTATGCTTAAAACATCTGGTTAAATACTTGTATACACTTTTCTCTTATTGAATTTTATTATTTAAATTCCCTTTGTAGACTATGTTAGTTCACAGAATTAACAGAATTTAGTTTTTCCTCATCATACATTCAAGCAATATTAATACTATTACATAAGCCTTTCCTTCTCACTGACAGTTTTAAGAAGTCATTTGTATCCTATTTTAAATTTTATAGAGCTGGGGTTCCCAGCCTTGAGTGTACAGTGCAATCAGCTGGGGACCGTTAAAAACTACTGACCCTGGACCTCATTCCAAGAAGTTCTGATGTGATTGTTAGCAGGGGCAGCTGTGGGGTCAGGGGCCCGGTCACAGCCACAGTCTATGAATCCAATGTGTAGCCAAGGTTGATAATTACCGCAGAAATGCTGAGGACCTGGTTCTCATCCAGGAGTGAGTGTCAGAACCACTTACAAGGTTTTAAACCACTGAGCCCCACCTGGAGATCTTTATTCCGTTCATCCGGGCCAGGGCCTGGGTCTATGGAGTTTAGAAATCCTCACAAGTGATTCTCAGTGCGTCCCAGGCAGCGGGGCTGCTACAGGGTTATCTAGGTTGGTTTCATTCCTTTATCTGGTTATCCTGTGATCTTTATTATGAATTTTGATATCTGGTAGAGGTAGGCACAACTCTTGAAAAATGTACAGGTGTGTTCTGCTGCCTATTATGCTTCTACGTCAGTTCTCAAACTTTCACCAGAGGGATGTGACAAAATATCCAAGGTTGCAGCCCCACCCAAAAGGACCTGCACTCTGTTTTACTTATTTGTGCTTCTGGTGATCAGGAAGCGTACCAGGGTCTGAGAACCGCTATTCTAGAATCTAGATGATCCTTAGTAATTGTTGAGTTTAGAAATAATCTTACTGGGCTTTTGGTTAAATTTGCATTAAGCTTCTAATGCCAGCTTCAAAGCTCACCTAAAAGAGACTTTTCTGGTTATTCCAGCCCACTTTCATTACCGGTACTCACTTCTCTAAACTCTTAATTAACTGACATCCAGTTATCATTTAGCTTGGCACTTGCTTGTTATTTGAATTCGTCTCACTGTAGAGTTGCCTCCTACTAGACACTTAGACCTGCAGGGCAGGTCTGGCATCTCCTTCCATAAGTCCTAGGAAGGTGTTGGCCCGTGGAAGGCACGTGGTAAGTGCTTACCTTCATCAGCGCCACAAACTCCTGCAGTTTATCGAAATCCTTGTCCATGACACCTTTTATCTAACGAGAAAGAAAGGCACAGAGCATGTTATTGCATGTGGAGTCATCTTTGGGGCATTTTATGAAAAAGGCAGCAGCTGCTTTCCTGGAGTGAGCTGAGTAAAGGTCAAGAACAAACTAATGATGACTCATTAAAGCCACGTTCTTCCCAAGGAGTCTATGAAGGGACATGGGTACATGTACCACCAAGTCACCACCACAGGCAGCGTTGGCACAACTTAGACTGCAAGGCTTCATGTAGCACTCAGACCACAGCTCCAATTACATCTGCTTTCTTCATAAGGATGCTCTCTAGCACTGGGGTGGCCAAACTTTTGGCTTCCTGGGGCCACATTGGAAGAAGAAGAATTATCTTGGGCCACGTATAAAATATGATTAACACTAACAATAGCTGATGAGCTAAAACAAACAAAACAAAACAAAAACAAACATGTGGGGAAGCTGGGATGGTTCAGGGGGTTAAGCGCTCGCTTTGCAGGCCTGGAGCCCGAGGACTGAATCCCGGCCCCGGCCCATGTGGACCCATATGCTGAACTGGGATGTGCCCCCAGTTCAGTTCTTGCCGGGGCCTATGCGGGAGGCTCCTGGCCCAGTTCCTGCCTGCATAGCCCTGTGCCCACCTGTGGAGTGATACTATATGGAAAACTGGATGATGTACAACTATGGAGACTGCTCTGGGCCCTCCCCTTTCTCTCTGTCTCTATCTCTCTCTGTCAAAACAATAAAAATAAATCTTAAAAAAAAACAAACATGTTTGCAAAAAAATCTCATAATGTTTTAAGGAAGTTTATGAATTTGTGTGGGGCCACATTCAAAGCCGTCCTGGGCCACAGGTTGGACAAGCTCACTAGGTGTTTCCATCAAAGAAACAAGAAGGAAACTCTTGCTCTGCAGCTTGCTCAGGAGAGGAGAATAGAGAACGGAGTTGGTTCCTAACTGCCCCAAATTTCAGTAAGCCCTTCTCACTCTGTCACCAAAGCTATAGCTTCCCAACCTTACTCATAAGACACCCTAGAGCAGGGGTGGCGAACCATTGGCACGCGTGCCCAAAGTGGCACGCGGAGCAATTATTTTGGCACGCAGAGCTGTGAATACCATTTAAAAAATTATTGTTTATGCTCTTATAGACATAAAAATAATCGATACCTCTATCTCACTCGATGGGTTGGCACGCGAGTTGAGCGAGTATACTCTTATTTCATAAACTTTGGCACTCAATCGCCAAAAGGTTTGCCACCCCTGCCTTAGAGAATCCTTATCATTCAACAATTGGGGGTTTAAGTTTCAATCAAGAAATAGATATCCTAAGCTGCCTGACCCTTAAGTGCTCTAGGGGACTTGGGCTGAGTCCACCTGATTGTTTTTTCCCCAAGCAATTCCTGATCTCCTTCAAGATTCAAAGGCAATGCGTTTTCCTTGAAGCTGCCCTTTACCTCCTTGTACTAAAAAGTCTCATCCTGTTACCTGTTTTATCTCTTCCATTTTTTCCTTGAGCTCTTCCCTCACCTCCCTGAGTTCATTCTGAGGAAATAAAATAGGGAAGAGAAGGAGTAAAGAAATGTCTTGGATGGAAGGAGAATTAAATAGCAAGTAAGTACTAAGTTAATGGTAATGGGGTGTCAGTTAAAAGAAGAAGCGGAAGGTCCTGGGGGCATGGGCAGAACTGGAAAAGACAGAGACTTCCATTAAGGAGGAAAGAAAGGTGCTGTTAAGAAAACAGGGCAGTGGGACATACAGACATCACGTGTCTCCTGATACTTCTGTGGTGGGACTGCCCAAAATGCACAGCCTAAGTCTGATCACAGACAACCCAAACTGAGGGTCATTCTACGGAACAGGTACTCTGTGATCCTCAAAAATGCCAGTGTTGCAAAAGACAAGAGGTGGAGAACAGCTCTAAGTGAAAGGAGATAAAGAAACATGGAACCCAGGTGCATGTAATCTTAGACTGGATCCCAGACCAAAAATGTTGTTTTTTCTTGTTCTGAAAAACATCAATGAGATAATTGTTGAAATTAGAATAAGGGCTGTAGGTGAGTATTGCATCAATGTTAATTTCCTGATTTTGATATTTTAATAATTGTGGATATATAAGAATGTACTTGTCTTTAGGAAATACACACTGGAATTTGAGAAAAACATGCTCTCAAATGGTTCAGGAAACTTAGTGTGTGTGCGTGGGTGCACGTGCATGTGCACAAATACACATTATACGGAGAGAGAGAGAAAGATTGATCCATACAATGCCAACATTTGGAGAATCTGGGTAAAGTGTACACTAGAATTTATTGTGCCATTTTTTGAAACTTTCCTATAAGTCTGACACTGTTTCAAAATAAAGAATTTAAAACAAACAAACAAATAAACAAACAAACAGAACTGGAAGAAATGAAGTCACAAGGCCTGAAGCACAACCGCAGAGGCCGGCAGGTTGTCCACCCTGGAAGCTGTTCTGTGGGCCCCACCTCCTCACAGGCTGATCCTACCCCTTGCCACCTGGGTTCACACACCTACCTTTAGCTCCCGTGTCCCTCCTGGTCTGGTAAATGGCCCTTGTGGTTTAAGTCTTTTGTAGTCACATGTCTGATTATTGAAACCAAAAACAAGAGTATTAGGAAACTGCAGGTGTGGGGGAGATAAGGCAGGAGAGAGCACCCGAGTTTCTGACCACACAGGTGAGAGCTGGTGGCCCCAGCTGCACAGAAGTTCCCTCACTCCTTCTACTTCCCTGCTGGCCCACTGGGCCTCAGCTCTTTCCCCTGAACAGCCAAGCTCATTCCTGCCTCAGGACCTCGGTGTGTGCTGCTCCCTCTGCCCACAGTGGCTTCCTCGGTCTTTGAGTGGCCTGAGGCTTGTCCTTCAGCTCTTGGTGCAGATGAAGCCTCTCCTGACCAGCAACCTACAACAGCCACTCAGTCACGTCTCCCTATTCTAATTCTCTGCGGAGCAGGTGACACTATCAAAGTTTCCCTTATTTGTGTATGTATCTGATTCATTATTCTTGTGAAGTTCGATGAGAGCAAATGTCTTGTCTGTCTCTCCATGTAGCCCTAGCTTCAGGGACAGGTCTTTGCCACCAGCAACAGCGAATGGCCCCTGACTTCAAGTCACCTCCCCACGAGTCCCAGACCTGGCTGCCATCACGCCTCAGTATAGCTTCTTACTCTGATTGGCTCTGGTTTCAATTCCAGGCAAAATGTCTTGTAGTTCTTGCCCTGAGGAGAGAAGGGGTTGGAATTCAGCCTGGCAGGCATCAGGACTGGGGAGGCTAACACCCTGTCCTTGCAAGAGGACCCCCCACCCGACCCTGCCTGTCCAGCCACGCTTGAGCTCGGGCCCGCATATCCCCCAGCCCCTGATCCAAGACCACTCAGATTCTGACGTTATCATCCGTCTCGTGTGGGCGCGTGGCTGCCCGTCCAGGCAGCTCTCTCACTGCTGGGGGTGTCTGGGCAGGGAAGCCCCTGAAGGTAACTTTAAGGAAGCCATGTAACTATTACATCCGGAGCAGACTCAGGTTCAAGTCTCAGCTGCCCTCCTACCAGCTGTGTCAATTTGGGCAAGTTTAGACTCTCTGAGCCTCCATTTCCTCGTCTGTATAAGGGGGGCGATAATTGTATTTATTAATGTTATTGCACACCTTTGACACACCCATTGGATGTGGGCTTGGCACAAGCCTGGCGTAGGGTCACGGCTCTGGGAGAGGCTGGGGGTGGGCTATTAGGTGTCCCTTACGCCAGAGGACGTCAGCAGAGGCCTCTTCGCTTCCCACCCCAAGGCCAGGGATCAATCCCACCGTTCTTCCAGCCCGAGAGACCACTTCCGGCTCAGAACAAAGAAAGAAAAACCCAGACTCTTCAGTACATTCTCTGCACCCCCCTCCCCACCCCTGCATCTCCATTCGGTGGGAGCTCAGAGGCCCCAGGCTGGCCGACTATCTTTGTCCTTTACCAGGTTTGTCTTCTTCGGTTCTGCCCTCTTGGCCGACATGATGGAGGAGGCCAGAGTGTTCTCAACTTCCCAACCTCCCAGCGATGGGCCCTTGTGACCAGGCCACTGTCCTGTGCAGATTCCAGGCAAGGTGAGGGCAGGGTGACCTCCTCTCTGTGTGCAGAACAACTGAGGTCACAATGCCCAGGACCCACATGCCTGGAGTGTCACTGTGGCTTTGAGCCTGGGATGCCATGGCCGCTGACATGGGGCACTTGGGTCAGGTTCCAAAGCTACAGGGGAAAGTGTCCTGTGAAGTCCACCCTGAGGGACGATGCGTGTTATGGCTGGAGCGTGAGGCACCTCAGGAGAAGCAAGAATTGTAGGCTCCTCCCCGGCAGGACCTACCTATTGAGGTGGCAGGAGGTGGCTGCCCGGAACAACTCGCTCCTGCTGAGTTTCCTCGCTCTCCAGACGCATCTTGGGTCGACATGCCCTGAAGTCTCTGTGGTTCAGGGTGCATGTACTGTGCTAACCTGGGGTTTTCTGTCCTGTGGAGGGTCCAGGGACTGGGTACCAGTCTCAGCAGCATGACTTCTGATTCCCTGGCCTGATGGCATGGCTGGCCCCGTCCCCTCTTCCCAACCCCCCAATTGCTTCTGGTTTTTCTATCATCTTGGAGAATGGCTGGGGCAAGAAGCCAGTGAACAATGAATGCTAAAGATGAGAAATCTCTGGGGCTGGGGAGGGGGCAGAATACTACAGAAGAAAATTCTGGGAACAGCTATAATTTATAATTATAATTATAATTATAAATACTTCAAGAGTAAGGAGCGTGGCCTCCATGGGACCTAAAATCAGTCAGAATCCAGGCACGATGCCTAATTCCTCTCTTCCTCTCATCCCGGGCAGTCCGCTTCCCTTTTCTCACATATCAACTACCAGTTGCTACCAAAAGGGGTTATTTCACAGCCCCCAACCTGGTGACCACCCTTGATCTTACTCTGTCACAACCAAAGGACAACGTGTCTGTCACTCTGTTCAGGCAGGGAGGAGTGGGGAGGGAGTGGCAGTGAGCTTCCCAAGCTCCTTGCACCCCTCTACCTCCTAGATTTCCAAAAATCCTACAGGCTTGAGGCAGAAAGTACAGTGAAAATGACTGACTCCATCTCAACAGTTAGCAGCCCCGTGAGAACGGGCAGCGCGGTCTCCTCATGGTGGCTGGAGAGCCCCCCACACCCGCAGCCCTGGTTCCTTCACTGGGCCAGGAGGTCGTTCCATGAGCCTCCTTCTAGCCGGCGTATCGCACGAGCCCAGCGGTCTATCCGTCAGGAAACCGGCTCCCAAAGAAATCCGGTTCTCGTTGTAAAACTGCTTTACAAGTTATACACACGTAATTACTGTCACGTGGACAGAACTGTAACAACAGACCCGCTGCTCCAGGCTGGTGCCTCCCCACAGCATTTACTACTCAGCTCCCACACAGCACACGGCACGTCACTGTTCTGGAAGGGCCCAGGGAGTCCAAGGAGCTTGCACCCGAGTCGTGCATTGTTTGCTTCTCCTTGAAGATGTCGCAGTTGCATGACGTGCTCAGCTGGCATCATGGTGGCAGATGTTGCTGAAACGTAACTTTGTCCTGTGAGAGCCGTCGGCCCTTCTTACCTGACAAATGCCAACTATGCTTTCCTAGCCCCCATCATGGCAAAATCCACTGGTGTGGGGGTGAGGAGCACACAGCCCACGGGTGTTCCACTGGAGTTTGGTGAAAAAAAATATTTGCAACAGAGGGAGAGGAGCAGCCACGTGGCTTTTTTTTTTTTCTCCAAGTTGATGTCAGTTGGATTTCCTTCGTGAGTCCTGGATTTTTCAGATTTATGAAGACAGTGTTGTGTGGAAAGGCTTGGTGGGGGAGAGAAGATGTAAAAATGGCCTGAAGTCTGTGAGTTTGGCCTCTTGTGATTCCAGGGGTACAAAATTCCAGGATTTGGCGAATAATGAAACTCACTATCCAAAGCTGGGCCCAGGGAACATGAGAACGTCCTCCGTGCTTAGGGGCCCGTTTGACCACTGGGCGAGGCAGTGTTCTACCCTTTGATTAGGGTAGAATGTTTCACAAAGGTGCCCAGAATCCTGACGGCTGTGGGCTCCAGTCAGCCTCGGGCTGACCTGACCAGCTGCCAACATGCTGCAGTGTCTGGGTTCTGCCTCAGCCAGCCGGGCTCTCTGGTTCCCGGCCCTCGGGAACCTCTCAGAGCCATTGTTTTTAGAGATGTAATGAGATTGGTTACTGCATTGTCCTACTAGACCTCACAAAGTTTACACCGTCAGGGTAGATCTCTTTTGTCATTGACACGTTGGTTACTATGCAATTTTGGATCATTTCTACAAATAGTGTATCCATTCTTGGCTAGAATTATCCTATTCTATTGTTACTATGGAAAAATTACATCCAGTTTCTATCCCGGGAACTTCTAGTACCTACCTCTGTTTCAGGAACAAAACATAATATTCTGAGCAGATAATTGTAAATCTCCAGCTAGCTCAATACAGCTCAGGAGAAGTGAGAAGTCAGAGCGAATGTATTGTGTGAGCATCGCAGGCTTTTCTCTCCTGCGTGTTCACAGGGCAGCGACATGCTTTCCAGGGCCTCCCAGGAGCCAGGGGAAGCGGCTACTGTTCCCACAGCTAGCGGTCACCGAGCAGCCTGCTGTGTGAGATAAAGAGCCACCAACCATCAGAGGCTCCTCTGCTCCTGGGGCTGCCTACCTGGCTGGTGTCCGCTTACCTGTTTGGATAGAGTCCAAATGGAGGATGGCGGTTATAGCCTCTGTGCTCAAAGCGTCTCTGCAGCTACCTCCCCAGCCCTCAGAGCTCCTCCCCACCTCGGACACCTCCAAATGCCCGGTTATCGCTGAAGCAATACAACTGAGCGGCACCCTAGCCTCTGTGGCGGGTCCTTGTCTGGAGGTTATGAGCACCCTTGAACAATGCGGGTTTGAGCTGCGCAGGTCCACTTTACGCAGGTATTTTTCAGTAAATACTCTGAGTTGTCGTCTTCATGATTTTCTTCATTACACTTTTGTCCTGGCTTTCCTTATTGTAAGAACACAGTATAAGATACCTATATAGAACAGACAAAATACCTGTTAATCAACGGTTTGTTATCGATAAGGTGTCCTGTCAGCAGTCGACTATTAGCGGCCATGCGGCGGGGGTGGGGTCAGAAGTTATGCATGGATTTAAGACTGCACGGGGTCGGCGCCCCTCACCCCTGTGCTGTGCAAGGTGCAGCTGTATTTCTTGCAGATCATGTGGGAGGATTCCAGCCTTGGTCCCGGGCGTGGCCTGCATTGCTGCCACTCTCCTTTGGCTAAAGCGCAACCGCAGGCCGCACCCAACTGCAAGAGAGGCTGGGACATGTGGCCAAGGTTCTCCCACGAAGGAGAGGAAACAGGCTTAAGGAGCAGGTAGCCAACCTGTGCCCACCTTCCTAACGCATCTCACCTGTGTCACTGCACTCTAGTCCCCTCTGAAGGAAACGGATTTAGCATTCTTCTGTTTTCAGTCCTGACAGGAGCTGATGAGACCCAAAGGGAAGGAGATAGTGGCCGGGATGAAATCTAGCAAATGTGAACTGACGCAGTTAGAGCTCAGGCTAGGGATCCACCTCTTCGTCACCTGGGACATGGAGACAGAGATTGTGGTCATTATCCTGTTTGCCCAGGGCTCTATAGTATAAGAGTCCCCCTCTATCTCAGCCCTGCGGAGTCCCCTCTCCTGCTGGCACCATGCCAGGCTACTGGCTCACATGACAGAGGCAGCCTCTGGGGCTCCTCGCATGGCACAGCTCACGTGAAAATCACTCCCTGGGGGAAAGGCAGACACTGAAGCAAGCAAGTCACACTAATTTGCTGAGCCCCCTAAACATAAGTGTTAGTTTACTTTTTTTCTAATTTTTGATTAAACAAGCGATTCCCTTCTTGTGTTCTCGTCCATCTAAAAACCACAATAACAACAACCCTTCCAGAGAACCTGGCCCCTGCCTGGTTCTCAGCCTCACACCCCACTGCTGGGCTAGCCTTGCCCAGTCTCGGGGCCAGGTCACTATGCAGGGGACTCCACATCGAGTCCGCTGTTCATTCAGGACACGTTTACTGAGCACTTACTATGTGCCAAGCACTCTGCTAGGCACTAGGGGCACAGAGATAATTAAGGCATGGCCTGGCCCCTGGGAACTCATCCTCACCGGGGCTGGCAGAGGCAACAACAGCATTGCACTTACAATACGGTAAGTAGGCCCTGGGTGCTGAGGGTCCCAGAGGAGGGGCTCAGCCCCGTCCTTGGAGCGGGCTCTCGCTATGTTCTTTTGGGCCCCACTCCTGGCCTGTGAGCTTCCCAGAGCCCAGTTTCTTCTAGAGCCAGGTTGTTCTCTAAGCTTCAGCACAGGAGCCAGGCAGGACACTCCTGATGCCCACACCTGCCTGAATCCATGATGATGTCAGGCTCCCTCCACTCGTCCGTGGGACCACCCCCTCCCTCCACGCTGGGTGCTGGATGCTGAGTGACTACCTGTCTCCAGCATTTCCAATGGGCCTCCCTTCCAGGGCAGACAGTGCTTAGCCTGTCCCAGCAGGTGTGCTGCAAACCAAATCAGCCTTCCTTGCTCCATCTGGCTCAAGTTCACCTTTACCTGACCTTGTCACTCTATACGGCAGCACTGGGCTTAAAATCTCCATGTCCTCTAGCAGCACAGAACAAGGCGTCCTCTGAGATGTGTGTGTCCAGCTGGTGTTTCACCAGTCAGAGTCTCTGCATGCCTGTTCTCAGAGGTCCCGTGGGCTCCTGCCTCAGGAACTACAGGCACACCTCGCTTTATTGCGTTCCGCAGATGTTGAGTGTGTTTGTCTGTTTACAAAGTAAAGGCAAAGAGCTTCCACCTGCAGAACAACGATGACTTGATGGTAGTGGTCTGGAATGGGACCCCCAATGTCTCTGAGGTCTGCCTGCAACAAAATAGTCATCAGTGTAATGATTCTCAGTGTGTGTACATGGACCTCTTTCAGCCCAGCAGTCAGACAACTGGAAAAATGGAAGCCCCAGTGACCCCGGGGAGGACACTGCACAGCCAGGCTGCTGTCAATCAGACTCCTCCTGCTGACGTCACAGGTAGCTTACCCGGCCTCCTTCCTGCAGCTCCTGTCAGACCCCCTCCCCCACCAGACATCCTACTGACCTTCTATCTTGCCTTCCACTTGGTCACCTGTTTTAGAATTCTCCAGAGAAGCAACAGAATCGACAGGAGTTCTATCATCTAACTATCCATTTATTTTAAAGAATTGGTTTACATGATTATGGAAGCTAAGAAGTCCCACAACCTGCTACCTGCAGGCTGGAGACCCAGGGGAGCCAATGGTGTAAGTTCCAGTCCTGAGTACAGAGGACAATGTCCCCCCCAACCCAACTCTGAAAGTCAGGCAGTGAGAAAAACATGAACACTACTCAGCCCCTCAACTGATTGGATGAGACCCACCCACATTGGGGAGGGCAATCTGCTTTACTCAGCCTACCTATTTAAATGCTGATCTCATCCAGAAACACCCGCATAGACACCCCAGAATAATGTTTAACCAAGTATCAGGATACCCGATGGCCCAGTCGAGCTGACATGTGGAATTAACTGTCCCATTCCCTGTCTCTTCTGTCTTGACCTCTCAGGTCATCTTCTGGGGCACAGCTTGTTCCTTTCTGTCTCCCTCGGTTTCTGGGCCACAGTAAAGCAAGTTGTCATCTCTTTGCTTGTGGAGGTCTTGCTTTCAATTTGTAAAAAATGCAACACCCGTGAGTACAATAAAATAAGGTATGCCTGTATTTATCCATACCCACCCGGTCCCCATTCTTCCAAGAGGGAATAACCTGTTTTTCATGTCCCCTGGAGCAACCCTCAACCACCACCCACCAGGCCCCCCTTTCAAGCTCATTCGCAGACCTGATCGAAGTGCTAATCCCAGCTTGAGCCCCTACCCCCACCCCCATCGGCCACTCCTCAGCCTATTTGTGCAGCTTGGTTAAGGGCAGACAGGTGTGCAAATCAGCCCGGCTTTGTGCCTTCATTTCCTCGTGAAAGGGTGGGATGGCTCAGGCATAAAGAGACACTGCGGTGTCCCATTGCTAAGGAAGGGTTTCACTCTGGAGAGAGGCTCTGGGCCTGTGGACTTGGATTCTCTGGTTCAATGATTACCTGCAGGTTGAACTGGAGTCCAGGGTTCAGCTATAGGAATGTGGGAAATCACTGGAATAACTAGTGTCATCACCAAGCAGTCTGGATGTTTCCTTAATCCACACAACTACCCTGGGAGACAGGCACTATCAGTATTCCCATTTGACAGATGGAACTGTTTAACCCAGAGAGTAAATGTTCTGAAGTCACAGAGCCAGGCGCGGGAGCCATGATGAACCCAGGCAGCCTGGCTCCCCAGACGCCTCAGCTGAGGGGCAGGACCTGCCACCTTCCTTGCTTAGGGAGTGGAGGTGGAGACTGTCCCAGCTCCCGCAGCCCCTGTCAGCGTTTCTCACTTGACATTTGTAAAACCCGGGTTGGAAAAGAGAAGGAAGCCCTCGTGAGGCCTCGTGCACAACACAGAGGTGGGGGATCCATCCTTTCCCCCTTCTGATTCAGTAGCCCCGAGGAGGAGCCTCACAGAGCTTCCTCAGGGGGCACAGGCCCCCGGTTGCAGCCCCATGCTCTCCCCAGCGTTCTACCCTGTCTTGCAGGGATTTGGAGGCGAGCTGTAGCAGAACCTTTCCCTCAGGCAGAAGTGGCCCCAAGAGGCACAACTGACTTCAACAGGTCGGGAGTCATCAACAGTAAATGATTCATTCATTCAATAAATATGTGCCAACCGCCTGAGTGATATGTGGGCTTGGAGGGGACTCTGGCCACAGAGTACGTCTCTAACAAAGACCCCAGACCGTGGTCGTGCCCCACTTTGCAGAGCACCTGCCGGCTCCCAGCACTGCTGAGAGCATGTCCTGGTGAGAAAGCAAGTGTGGGAAGTGCAGCGTCCACCTTGCAGATGCAGATCTGGTGGGTCTGGAAGAAATAGAGACTGTGGGAAAGTGAGTGCTATAGACCTGTAGCTAAGGGTGCAGTGCACGTGTGTATGTGAGTGTGAGTGTGAGAGTGTGTGGAAGGGGTGGGGAGATGCTAGAGTTTCCACAGGCCTTTTGTTTGCTTCCTGCAGCTCATGCAAACCGTGTTTGTTCCTGGGTTGCTGAGGAAGCTCACTGCTTCCTTCTCTCTGTCCGGTTTACCCTGCCCAGGGCTTCCTGACAACTTCGGTGAAACTCAGGTGCTCAGGAGCAGGGCTGTGCTCCTTCCCATCACCCCCGGCCCCCACCCTGGGGAATTCAAGATCACTGGGTACCAGACAGGGTCCTAAGTCCAGTGGGAACCCAAAGAGAAGAATAACAGCAAGTCCTCCTGGTACAAAGCCTAGTGCCAGCCCTTCAGTGGGAGCTTGTGCGGTATTCGTTGCAGGGCTAGTGCTCTTGACTTTCAAGGAGCTCACGGCCTCCCCAGAGAAAAGAGAAATGCATGTGGAATTTCAACCCAGCTGCCAAGAGCAGCCTTCAGGGACATGCTGTGCTGACCTCAGGGTGGCAGAGGTTCCCACACCCTCACTGCGCTGCTCCAAGTGGTTCTCTGCTCCCCACGGGGAGCTGGGGTGCCCAGCAGGGCCCTTAAATCAGGGCATGAGGACATCTGGGTGAATGGTGGAGTGGCCGAGTGACGGGTCCTGGCAGGGGTAGTGTTTTCCAGGCCAGGACTGTCAGATTCTCTTCTGTCCCCAGAGAGTGGCCCTCAGAGGCCCTGGCACAAATGGGTAGTGTTACTGGGACGAAGTCATCTGAGGCCGTGGCTGCAGCAGAACACTGTGGCAGGCCTCACGTGGTAACAATGGTTGCCTCTTTCCTTTGCCTTTCCAGAGGGGCTGTTTGCCCTTTCCTCAGAGGGAAGGGTGGAGGGCAGGAAAGCTTAGCCCTCAGGGGAGTGGGGAGGGCTCTGCACATAAACAGGATATTGGGAGGGAGACAGGGGGAGGGGGAGGGCGGGAGAGAGCCAGCCAGTGAGAGAGGGTGGGCTGACCTCCCTGAAGTAGGACTAGGGGGCCCATTGCCTCTCCACCTGCCGCTTTCCAGTGACCTGCGTTTGAATTGCTGCCCGGCTACATCCTACCGGGTCTTGTGCAAGTTCTTCCACTTCTTTGAACCACGACTTCCTCGCCTCTGAAAGGGGGTTCATGAGGCCTCTGGTGGTGGATGTAAGGGTGGCCAGGAAAGAGAGCCAGCAAAGCCAGGCCCACACATGCCAGTTCCTTCTCCCTTCCCAGCCCCCGTTCTCGCCTGCCACTGGCCCCCAGCAGCCAGCCCCAGGGCTGGGCTCCCGGCCCTGTCCCTGCTGCTGTTCCTGTGACTTGCAGGACAGACCTTTCCTGCTTCGTTTTGGCTGCATCCCCAGCACCGCACACGGTCGGTTGCTAGCATGCAGTGGGCCCTGAATAAGTATTGATTTAGTAAAATCCGTCCATTTGGGTAGAAAAAAGGAAGAGGGTGGAGAACAGGAAGGACCAGAAAACCAGGCGCAGCCTGTGCCAGAGGTGAGGTGCCTTCCCGCCGGCCTCCTGGACTGAGCTGCAGCCATGCTGGCCTCGGGGCTGCCGGCCGCCCTCTGCGCCGCGGGTAAGGCCACTGCCTGGCAGCAGGAGGGCGCGGGCCCCGCGGGTGCAGCCGGCAGGAGGGCGCGGGCCCCGCGGGTGCAGCCGGCAGGAGGGCACAGGGCCCACATATGCAGCCGGCAGGAGGGTACAGGGCCCATGGATGCAGACAGCAGGAGGGCGCGGGGTCCACACGTGGAGCCGGCAGGGGGGCGCCGGCAGGAGGGTGTTGGACCCAAGGGTGTCCAGGGCTTGGGTCCGAGGAAATATTACCTTGCACCCCTGGAGGTTCCCAGATTTCGAGGTGAAGGGAAACAGTGGGAGCAAAGTGAGTTTTTCAGCTGTGAGTTCAGGCCTGGTGACAGACCTCGGCCCCTCGGCCCTGCTTACTGCCTCGGCCTCTCCTCCCAAATCCACGGCCCCGATCAATTCGACAGCACAGGGTGAAACACGTCAGTGCGCTGCTCCCACCACGAGCCCTCTGTTTCTCTCGCCTTTCTCCACAGGGCTCTTCCAGCTGGTCGCAGCGCCAGGCAACATCTTGGGCTCTGGTGCGTGTGAGGGGCTTCGTGCTTTGGGGCGAGTGCCCTGTCGGTCCCTTTCCCCGTCCTCCCCTGCCCTGGGCGTGCGTGGGACACTCTGTGCCCTGCTCTTCACACGCCTCTGCGGGGCAACTGCTGTGAGGCTGGTTCCTTCGGGCCTAGGACTCCCCAGACCCCGGCCCAGGCCCATCTGTCGCCCTCTGCAGAGCAGGGCTCGGGCAGAGCCAGGAGCCCTGACCAGCCCTTGTTTGCAGGCCCCCGGCAAGGACACTGAGGTCCTGGGGCTTGAGGCAGTTTCCCAGGAGAAGTTTGATTTGCTCGTTGGTTCATTCAATCAATCATTCTCAACACAAGGAGCCCTTCTGATGCTCCGGGCGCTGGGAATAAATACAATGATGACTACGGCTTGTTCTTTGCTCCTAACTCGCCTGGACTGGTGGTGGAGATAGACAAGCAAGGAAGTCCTTACCTGGGGGCTTCTGAAGCATTCTGCTGCTGGTCCCTGCAAAGTCAGACCCTTGCTGTGGGGCCCTCAGGTGACGCTAACGTGTAGCCCCCGTTCCGAGCCTGTGTCAGGGCATTGCCATGTGGTGACTAAGGGACTGGGAACCCCACCCACCGTCCCTGGGTCCCGGCTCTACCCCTTCCCACTGGGTGGGCTTGGCCAAGTCCCTTAACTGATCTGGTTTCCTTGGTTGTCAAACACGTGCAATGCCGTCCATCCTGGGGGGTTGTTAGAGGGATTCAATGAACTAACAGCACTGATTCATGAGTGCTCAGTCACCACCACCTACCCAGAAGAGGGCAGAGGGGTGAGGAGCTAGCTGGACAAAGGGAAGCGGAGGATGAAAGGATTAAGGGTAGAGGTGGCCGCCAATCCTTCCAGGCCCAGAGAGCAGCTTGTGCAAAGGCCCAGGGGCCGAGCTGTGGACAACTGTAGGGCCAGCGGTAAGGGGTGGAGTGGGGGAGAAGAGGCTGAGGAGGCTGCTGGTGGCATGGCTGAAAGCACTTCTGGGACTAAGGGGGAGGGGGGAGGCGGCCATGCAGTGACAGCCTCTCTGCCCCAGCCCTGCAGGTGATAAGCAACGGCAAGACCTTCTCGAGGGTGGAGGAGGAGCGGAGCTGGCTGGGGGCGCTGCAGTACTGCCGGCGGCTCCACACGGACCTGGCCGACCTGCAGAGCATGGACAGCGTGCGTGACCTGAGCCGCCTCTACTCCCTCACCAGCAGCGCGGAGGCGTGGATCGGCCTCTTCTTCGACGTGCGCATCGGTGGCCTCAGCTGGTCCAGCGGCTCCACCTTCACCGTCCCGAAGTGGAGCTCGCTGCCCGTCTTCAAGGAGGGCCTCTGTGCCACGCTGTATTCCGTGACCTTTCTCCCCAGCCTGGGCGCGGCCTCGTGCGCGGCTCGGAAGCCCTTCGTCTGCTACCACGGTGCGCGCGGAATCCCGTCTGGGCCGGCGCTTCCTCCCGGGGTTTCCAGAGCAAAGGGTGGCGTGAGAACTCCGGAGCTCGTCTTTCAAGGCTAACTCTGTTATCTTAGCCCTGTTTTGCTACACTCCTCTCTGCAGCCTTACTTTCTATCTCCTCTGTCCTTATTTTCCAGAGTCCATCAGAGAAATGGGTGTAAATCAGGGCAGAGAAAAAGCAAACTGTGGGATGTTCCCCTATGCGTCCTCCTTCTGCCAATTTAGGATTTAGGGGAAGAGGAAAAAGAAAGAGAAGGAAAAGGGAAAGATAGGTTGGGGATTCAGTTGCATCTGTGTAGAAATGAGAGCAGAATTCAAGGTCTCTCGCCTTCTGATGGGCTGTGTGGTTTCGTGTCGTGGGGTGAGGGCAGGAGGAGCGGTCACTCTCAGGAGATGCCCTGCTTCCAGGGAGGAGGTGGGTCAGCAGCCAGCTCCCTGGGGCATCTCTGCAGGAAATCCACCGTCTGTACTCAATGCACACGTGCTGGCCATCCTTGCCCCCAGCTGGCCCCTCTTCCCTGGGCAGCCCACGGCGCTGACTCCTGTCTAGGATCACATGGGGGATGGTTATAGACCAGGGAGCGCTATCCTGGTAAAAAGTGCCAATTTCTGCTTTTCTCTCATCAGCTAAGGCCCAGCCCCACTCCATACTATCCCAACTTCTCAAATGGGGCCTGGAGAGCCAAGTGAAGTGTCCCCCAATTCTCTACCTCACCATGCCTGCCACAGAGCCCTGAAATGTAGCCCAGGGTGGCCCTTGACCTCGGGGTTCCAAAGCCAGTAGGAGTGGTGTGCCAGGGTGGGAGGCTGGCCGGGGCAGGGCGGTGTGTGAGGCGTGTCCTAGTCCTCAGCCTAGAGGGTCTGACTCCGCCCACTCCTCCCACCTGCTCTGTTCTCACACCAGCTCGCCACTCCTCCCTGGGGTCTGCCCCACTTACTGTCTGTTCAGTACATCAGATCACTTCCCTTCAACAGTCCATAGGTCCCCCTAGCACCCCTAGGTCCCTTTTGTAGCCAACCAGGCCCTGCTTGATCTCTTTGGCCTCATTTCCCATTTCTCTCCCAGCCACACGGGCTGCTTTCTGCTCCTCAGGCCCCTGCAGTCCCTTCCCCACATAGGACCTCGGCCTTTGCCTGGCTGGGCTCCTCCTTCCTGCCTCCGCAAGACCGGCTCCTTCTCACGTTCTGCTCAAGAGCAAAGATCCTGCTCATCTTCTTTCTGCTGTTTTTCCAGGGCCTAGAATAGCTTCTGCCACACATTAGGAGCTCTCTCTCTATAGGTTTGTTTGTTTGTTTGTTAATTGAATGAATGAATGTAAATAGGAACAAAAGAGCCTGTCTAGCCTTGAGCTAGGCTCCCCCCAGCTTCAACATGGTGGTTCCGGGTGCAATACCTCGGGCAGCCCCCGTCCTGCCCCTGACGCGTGTCCTCCTGTCTGACAGACCCCGCCGAGGTGCGTCACAACCTCGTGGAGCCCGCTCTCAGCCTGACCCCCTCTCCGGAGCCAGGTACGCACCAGCAGCTCTGGCTCCGTCCACTTAGCCACCTGGCCAGCTGCCGCCACGACACCTGGGTGCCCCCTGCACCTGGCTGAGGGATCCCCTGGCTTTGCTGCCCCCAGGCTGAAACCCTGGACAATGACAATGCATTTGTCAGGCAGATGGACTCAGGAGTCGGGGTGGGGGTGACTTGTCAAGGTCTCCAACTAGACAGTGGCAGAGCCCAGGCTGTGTCCCAGCTCTTCAGTGGCGTGTGTGTGTGTGTGTGTGTGCGCGTGCGTGCACGCATGCGCGTGTGTGTGTATGGGGGTGGAGGGTGGGTGGCACCTCCTGACAGCCCAGGCCCAGCCATCTGGGGAGGGGGCTGGTTTTCCGCTCTGCATATCACTGCCCTGGTATTAAATATTTTTTTCCCCTTATGTCTAGTGTAGAGAAATTCTATGACAAGTCGGCCTGCTTGGTGGAGTTGGTTTCTGCATGTTATGGGATGGGGAGATGTAGAGTGAAAATGCCCATCTTCCCAGGCGGCCTGACCTGCATGGACCCTGGTCTTGCCATTACACCTGGCACAAGTTTGCATGTCACCACCCCCCGGAGCCTTTGTTTGCTGCTCTGTAAAATGAAGATCTAACAATAGCATCTACTTCTCAGACTGACAGTGGGGATTTAAAAAGATGATGTATGCCACATGCATAGATCAGGGCTGGGGAGTACCAGGCGCTCACTGAAGGGCAGCTTTAGAAATCAGTTTAGACAGGGAAACGAGGGAAATGTCAGGCAAATATTGATGGGCTATGGAGGATGTGACTCCCAATTCTGCAAACAGTGTTTCCTTCCTCAGGTCTCTAGACTCGGTCCTCACATGGGGCCAAAGCCCAGCCTTTCCAAACTTCCATTGTTTCAAATCACAGATGTGGGGCCTCTATGTTGTCTCCAGCTGTGGTCCAGATTGGCACACTGACCTTCCAGCGATTTGACCAGGGAATGACGTGGCTGGCAGCTGTGCAGTTCTGCCGTAGCCACCACACGGACCTGGCTGACCTGCAGACGGTGACCGACGAGGCCAGCAAGGAGGTCCTGAAGTCCATTACCAGTGAGACCGAGGCCTGGATTGGCCTCTACTTCAATGCGGCCTCTGGGTCTTTGAGCTGGTCCAGCGACTCGGGTGCTAGCATCCCCACCTGGCTGCAGGTGCCCAAGTTCGGGGCAGGACTGTGTGCGGGACTCCGCACCTACGCCAACTACTCCCCCAGGGTTTATGCGCTGGTCTGCTCTTCTCTGCAACCCTTTTTCTGCTTCTACGGTACGTGGCCTTCCTCCCCGCTGGGCCTCGGCCCAGCCAGGCGAGAGCGGGACGGGGAACGGGTTTGCGGTGGGAGACACTGCGGATAGGCCCGAGGAAGCACTGCTAGACTCGGGAACTGAGTTCAGGAGCAGAGTTTCACTTAGTTGTGGGAGATCCTTAGAGAGGGGCATGGGCCCCACCCAGCCTCAGGGCATTAGCGATTAGCGACAGGAACGAGTCACTGGGCAATGACGTGGATGAAATGTGGGATCTGGAATCAGATCCCCTTTCGCACTTGCTGGATAAGGTGGGCAGCTTGTCTGAGCCTCCTTTCCTCAAGTGGAACACAGATTTACCGAAATGGCACTGTTGACACCCACCTCAGAGGATGGCTTTGAACACTGAGTGAGGACTCTATTAAGGACCTAGCATAGGCCCTGGCACGGAGTAAGCACTCAACAGCTAGTAGCTATGGTCGCTGTTGCTGTCACTAGGGATGCAAGGGGGCCAGAGGCCACCCTGGTTATGATGGGGCTGGTGCGGCCCTTTCCCCTCCCCCCTCCCTTCGCAGCTTTGTGATATAAGTCACAGGCTGTAAAACTCACTCTTCTGAACTGTCCGATTCAGGGTTTAGTGCACTCACAAGGTTGTCCCATCAGCACTACTGTCTAAAATTAGGACATTTTTATCACCTTCAAAAGAAAACTTGCTCTGTCAAGTAAGAGTGACAGTTCCTCTCCTGAAGCGCTGTCGTGAGGATTAGACGGTGAGAGCACCTGTCCCGTCGCCATGAGGTGCACAACGCAGGCGCCCTGCGGAGTTCGGTGACTGAGGGAGATGGGGCTTCTCCCGGCCTGGCGGGCGCGGCTGACCTGGGGAGCCCTGGGCCCCTCATGCTCCTCTGGGGCTTCCCTTGCAGACCCTGCCATTGGACACCGGGAGTCAGCGGCGCTCCCTCTGCTCTTCCACTCTCCCTCCCCGGAAGAGCCCGCGGGGAGGACTCCCGGGCCAGGTACCGCCTCTCTGTCTGTGTGGGTGCTCTGGGCCAGTTCTTGGTGGGATCCCGGGGTGCTCAGGGCCTGGGAAGTGGAGAGGGTGGCCTCCAAGCAGCCGCACAGGGTCAACCCCATGGGTCCTCCCAGAAGGGCCAGAAAAGGGGCGCACCAACGCGGGTGGCAACCAATGGCCACTGGTGCGGCGGGGGCTGTCCCTGCGCCCCACCCTGCCGGGCCAGGTGGGGTCCCCATCCGCCTCCCTCCTTGCGCTGGGCCGCACTGGCAGTTCCAGGCCCAGGGGCCCAGGGAGGCTGTGCCGTCTTGCAGGTGAGGTGACCAGGACCTGGCCTGGGAGACAGAAGGGACAGGGCGAGCAGAGAAGTCCTCAGGCCTCTGAGGTGGGGTATCTGGGCAGGAAAGCACAAGGGAGGCGCCCGTTGAACCCCTTCTCGTTCTGTGCTCCTCTGGGAGATGAGGCCTGAGGTGTGGGGACACGGCTGGGATGACAGTGATTGCGCTCGTTTAGCATTTTTAAATTCCTAAGACATCTTCACAGCTATTATCCCATTTTGCTTCCCAAGAGTTCGGAAGCTAACTAGGATAATGGCAAAATAACAGTGCTCCCAGCTTCTTCATGGATTCCTACCTCAGACGAAGGTGTCACTGCCTTTATTTGAGGTCACAGAGAAATGAGGGTACTTCCTCACAGAGCCCTGTTAAGAAAGAGCCCACAGGGATGCGGGATGCTAAGCAGGCTGAGCGCTTGCCTTGTAGCTGCGAACCCCGGACCGCAAACCCGCTTGCTGAACTGCGGGAAACGCTAGGCGCTGGGCGGGCTCGCCTCCCATGGTGGGGGCCCGGGTCGGTTCTGCCCCGCAGCCCCTCACAGCCACCTGTGTGGAATGAAACTCTGCAACTGTGGAGACTGCTCTGGGCCCTCCCCCTTCTCTCTCTCTCACCTTCTCTCAAAACAATAAAATAAGAAAACAGAAAAAAGAAAAAAGGGAAGAAAAGAAAGAGAGAGAGAGAGGAGGAAGGAAAGAAGGAAGGGAGGGAGGAAGGAAGGGGGAGGAAGGAAGGGAGGGAGGAAA
>PVKE010028280.1:0-21030 GCA_004027555.1 Craseonycteris thonglongyai | reverse complement strand
AATTTTTATACATAGTTAAATTTGTTTTTAGAGTTCAAATTAATTTAAATTAACCCAGCTTAAATTTTAATTTAAATCAACCTAAAAATAATGCCTATAAGAAATTTATTTTAAAAATCTATAATGTGTATGCTTTTTTTGCAATGAGTTTACGGTGAATTAGGCCCAATTGCTCAAAATGGCATTCATATTATATAATATGATATGAGTTTAAAACACATTATTCTACAATATGTTCAAATGGTTCCCTTTTACTGCTGAATTTATTTTCTGGTCTCTTCCTTATACATCTCCCTCATTCCCTCTACTTACTCAAGCCCAATGACTGGTACTGACAAATATTTCAAGGAGTTCAGAAGAGACAGAAAACTCTGCGATTTGGAAATCACTGAGGACTTCAGAAAGAAAGTGGAACTTATGTCTTAGGGGGAAAAAAGTGAGGTAGGATTTGGGTAGGGGGAGAAGAGAGACAAGAGTAGTAAAAATAAGGAAGAAGGGCCGTACACACAAAGAAGTAAGCAAACACTCCCTGAGCAAAGGGTTGGTTGGATTGGGAGCTCAAGAGGCAAAGCCAAGGAGGTAGTGTTGGGAGTGTTGTCAAGAGTCAAAGCCATTCTGCAGCAGACCACACTCTTGTGTTTATTATTCGTCTGAAATGGTTCACCAGGGGATGCAGGGCATACTTCCAATTATTTATTGGTTGACACATGCCTAAAAAAATAATTTTGAAGGATGCATAGCAAAATGCGAATGATGGTCATTTAAGACAACAGGCTGATAGGTTTGGTTTTCTGCTTTTTTTCATATTTTTTCTTATTTGTATTTGTTTTAGCTTTTTGTTGATAATAAAATATTAATTTTATAATAAAAAAATCTTTTAAAGAAACTGTGTTTTGGAACAAATGTAAAGATACAGTCCTGGATAGATACAGTCATGTGGGGCTATTAAGTTTAGCCTATTTTTAGTTCTTACACGCGCACTGCTACTAATATATACGTTATCAATAGTCTCAAAAGCAATCAAGAAAATTCCATGATGTGATGCATTACCCTAAGTTTCTCTTTGAGTAGTAACAAAGCCCTATAGGCTCACTAAATGTTGAGACCCCCTACATAATATCACTTAAGTGATCTTATAGAGAAGTTTCTGGAGCACCCCTTGATCAAGCCCTAAATAGAATCTAGGGCTGACTGGGGCCTATCTTTAAAACTTCCATTTAAAGCCTGTAAATATAGCTCAAATGTTATGCTCTACAATTAGATGGTTTTGGCTCTTAAAATATATTAAAGCTATATTTATTCTGGGATTTTTTTCCCCCCCAGAATTCTAGCAATTAAAGATAAGTATAAATTTAACACAATTATTTCATTTATTTTAATCCACTCTGTTTTCAAGCAATCTGGGTTAAGGCTCATGTTCTAAACCCAGAAGACAGTGGAGGTGATCTGGCTGAAGAGCTCAATAGGAGATGAGAAGTGATTAGGAGGAAGAATTGCAGGAAAGCTAGAGAGAGCTTTTATTCAGAGAGGTTCCGGAGAGCAAGAAGAGAATCTGCAGAACTTGGTAACATGTAGGTTCCCTTCCATCACCCACCCCTGCAGCATATACACCCCAAACCTCCTCAAAGAGAATTCATGGGAATCTGCATATTTAACACTTGATTTCTAGCACACCAAACATAAACCTTGAAATTTAAAAACCACTATAAGGAACATAGCTATTAGGCTGAGAAGGGGAAATGGGAAAGGGAGAATGTATATTACCATTAATGAAGTGCCTACTTTGTCTAATACCAGGCTGGGTCTAAACACTGTCTCAGTCAAAAGGACAAAGATGGAAAAAAGAGAAGATGAACCAGACCTGGGCAATATCATCTCATGATGACTAAGGAAGTTTAGTGAAGAGTTAGTGTAATGTAAACAAATCTTGCCTCTGTTCCAGACAAGAGACTTAATTTTAATTTTTACATTTCTCCTTAACTTACTTTTACCCAGAAAAAGTATTGGCACTGAGGGTTTTTTTTAATAAAATCTTTTAACATTTTAAAAGTACCATGAATGTGCGTCTTTTAAATAAGTATTGCTTCAGCTAGAAATATGAAAACATCTAATATAGAGATTGTGCAAGTATGATACAGATTCAATTGGGGAAGAGGAAGGCAATGCTAGATAATAATGGCACTTGCACAAAGACTGCCAATCAAATATCTAGTCAGCATGAGTTTATCTCTCTATTCTGCTATGAGAGATGACAGGAATTATTGTTCTCATTTCTCAGATTTAACAAAGACAACATAGGCAGGTTAATGCAAGCCATGGGGAAAGTTTGTGGACTAATATGGAATGTGGGTTTCCATAAGAATTTTTTATTTCTATCTACACCTCATTGTTTATCACACAGGGTTGCCCTCTTTTCACCTCTGGTTACCCCAGCCCTATGCCTTTCCAGCTTCCCCTTCTCCCAAGAAAAATGGTTGACGGGCTGCTAAACTGCAAATGCATCTGCCACTCAGAAGCAGAGATGTTTCAGCCACTCATTTCTCAGCTCTTGCCAGAATCCTCAGCCCCGAGCAGCCAGACCTCTCAGACCAGTCCCCACTTGTAGGCTCAGCCCAGGGTTCTGGACTGAATCCTACATGTAGACAGGAGAGTTTCAAGAACTTTAGACCAATAGTCTGGGACTCCCTATCTCTGGGGTCCTCTACCTAATGCCCCAACCACACAATGGATGCCACTCTGGATCTCCAGCTCTTGATTCTCAGTGGTTCCCTTTCTCAGATATTGTCATGTGCTTGCCAGACTGGATTGCATTCATTCATAATAGGCCTTCAGTGTACTGTGTGTCAGGCTCTAATATGAACTCTAATCCCTATAATCAAGGAATAGAAATCTAGAATCAAAGGGAAATATGGCTATACAAACATATAATTATAACATATATAAAGCTCGATGTAACAATCAGCTTCATAGTGGAAGCGTGTACTGTATATACAAAGAACATAAAGGAAGGCTTAACAGGATCTGCCTGGAATAGTAGAGGCACGCTTTACAGAAAAGGTGACATAGAAGGAAACAAAGAGCATTCTAGACCATGGAAACAATAATACACACGAAGACATAAGATGATTAGAAAATGGTATGCTTAGGGAGCAAAAAGGAGTTGGTGGACAGGAGAATATGAAATATCAGAGCCAGATTAAGGAGTAGGCCAGTCATCAGCTGTGAGGGGCCAAGGGAAACTTGAAAGACCCAGGAACTACAATAAAATGGAACAATTGTACTTCCCAAGTTCTCACTTAGGAAAGGTACTGCAGCAGTTGATAATCAGAGCAGAGCTGCCTGGAATAATAGAAGAGGAACTGAGAGTTGCCAATAGCAGTTACCTTTCTTTCATGAAGGGCTCTACCGCTCCTCCAAGGAACTGAAAACAATGTTCAAACAATAATGTTTTGTAGGGGAAGCCAGGTTAAGCGCTCACTTTGCAGCCCCAGAGACAGAGGATCGAATCCCGGCCCCGGCTCGGGTGGACCCATATGCTGAACTAGGGAGTGCCCCCAGTTCAGTTCTCACTGGGGTGAAGACCCCGGCCTGGTTCCTTCCCTGTGCAGCCCCACTCCCACCTGTGGAATGAAACTATATGGAAAAAAGAATGATGTGCAACTATGGAGACTGTTCTGGGCCCTCCCCCTTCTCTCTGCCTCTGTCTCTGTATCTCTCTCTCTGTCAAAAACAATAAAAATAAGTCTTTAATAATGTTTTGTAGGAGCACGAAATGTTTAGTGGCTATGTCAATATGTGTCCATCTGACCTTGAGGTTCATAACAAAAAGTACTGAGAAATTATTCTGAAATGATAATGATAGTTCTGGGTCCTGACCTGAGGTACTTTGTATGTATTATATATGTATTAACTCCTTTCAGCATTTTAACCACCCTATAAGGTAGACACTATTATCATGTCTATAATATGAATGAAGAAGAGGAAGCACACAGTGGTCAAGTAACTTTCCAAAACTCACAGAGAAAGTATGGAACCAGAATTTGAACCAAAGTGGCTCACTCCAGCATCTCCATTCTAAACCATCACATAATGCTGCCATATTGAGATTTTATTCTATCCTCTGGACAGTGGAGAGTTAGCGAGGGTTTTTAAGAAACAGAGCAGTAATTCTGTGTGAATATCAAGAAAGGAATTCAAGAAAACTGAGTGGAGTTGGGAGAGGCTGAACCCAAAACAAGAATAGGGGGTGAAGGAGGCTACTGCACTTGTCAGGGCAGGAGATGACAGGGACCTGAATGAAAGCAGTGGAGTGAGTTTATAGAGGAGGGGGAGACCAGACAGATGTTGGGGAGGTTAAATCACTGAGATCTGGTAACTAATTGCTGGGAAGTGGTGACAGACATGGAAAAAATCAAGGCTGTGATTATTGTGCAACTGACAGAATAGTGTTTCCTTTGGGGAAAATATCTGGTTTTGGTCATGCTGAGTTTAAGACTCTTGGTGCCAGAAGATAAAAAAGATTCCATGGCATGTAAAATACAGAAATAGAGCTCTACAGGAGAGCTAGAGTTAGACATTTGAATCTAGGAGACATTCAAGGTACAGGAAAAGATGGAAACCTAGGGAAAGGCATAAGGGAAACAGATGGGACCCTGAAAGTCAGCATTTAAGCCAAGGTAAGAGACGCAGGGAAAGAAACTGAATAGTGATTTGAAAGGCAGAAGAAGAAAATGAAGATGTGCAAAGCATCAGAAGAAAAAGTTCTGGAAAAGAAGAAAAAAATCAACACTGTGCAATGCCATAGGAAAAGCCGATCAGATGTTCTGATAAAGGGCCCTGAAAGGGCCATGGTGACTTTATAAAATACCCATAATTGAGTTCCACTCTCCTATCCCTACCCCTACCCTCAGCTCCCAAATACCCTGCCCAGTTTTAGGGGCAGGACCAGTGTCACGGCTCAGGCATTCACAGCCATAGTTAACTATCCCACATAAGCTTTGACACTATTTTTATTTCTTTAATTATGATGAAGATATTAGAACATAAATCCTTAGTCTAGAGTACAGAACCAAAAGAATAATTAAAAAACTGTATATGTTCTCTACCTTTGTGTTTTGATCCACAATTTTCTTCAGATTTTTCAACAGGTGATTATTGGGACCACCTTCTTTCTCATTAACATAAACTATCCTATCCAGGTCAGGGAAGTTCCGGTTCAGATCTATTCCCTGGGCATTGCTTCGACCCACAAACCAGTCCTTGAGCTCACCAGGCTAAAAAAAAAAAAAAATCAGAGAAAAATCATCAGTTATTTATTATCATTGTTGCTATATATTTAAGGTGTCCATTAATGATTTAAAAATAATTTACTAAGATTAATTTTTTTGTTATCCTGCCATAATGTCATTTTCACTATTTTAGTGACACAAATAAGAGTCTGACTTTAAATAATTGTGATATTTTGAAAATATTTTCCATAAGTAGTATTAATATATTAAATGTTAGCAAAAACATTTAAAGGATATTTATCATCAAACTGAAAAAAGTCAATATATATTAGCTGGTAATGGATGACATGTTTCAAAGCATGTCACTCTATACTGAGGTTTAAATAAAACCTTAATTTCCCCGGTAAATCAAAGCAATCTAGTTTTAAATACTCAAGAAAATAAACTACTAAATAAGACCAGAAGCTTAAAATCAGTTTAACATGAAATATTTATACATTAACAATAGACCTTTCTTTTATAGTTTTCATGAAAAAATATAGGTTGAAATATATTTCTGTTCAACTTTAAATCCTTCATTTCACTAATAGTATAAATGGAAATATAATAAATTTCTAAGATATCAGTTAGATTCTATAATGTAGTTTTTTGTTTTACTATTCAGTTATATCAAATCTATGATATAGAATTAATTTCCATATTCCTAAGATCATGTAACTCAGATACCCGACACTGTGAGAAATAAAAATATATAAGATTAAAAATGATAATCTTTTGTTCATTCTGTCTTACAGTTCTAAATATCACCTTAAAATATTAAATAATTTAATTCTCTATGTTACTAGATTTCTCTCATAACTATAAATTACATCAATGTTATACTTATTTACAGAAATTCACTGTCTGGGTTTCTTACAATGTCAAAATATCAGGTTACTGGATCTTTTATTTTTAAGGCACAAATTGACTTCTTAACTGCAGATAAACATACCAAATTGTATTTTAATATGTTACCATAAAAACAGAAAATTATTTCAAACTGAGGGGAAAAGCCAATATAATATCCTTCACTCCTGTCCAAACAAAAAGGTAACGCATACCATATATCATTTATTAAAAAGTCATTACTTTCCAGCTTCTCTAACAATTAAAACGTATTACATTAATTTTATTTTAGATCTGGGGGGGTTGTTGTGGGCTTCCATTTGTGTTGTTTAGTTTAGTTTTGTTTTATTTTGTTTACTCATCATACATAGACAAGGACTAAATATAAATATAGTCCGCGAATCATTGATCTGGCCTAAATCTTTCTTCCTTGGTTTCAGTAGAGGGCGCTATGACATCAACTCATTCAGTTACAGCAGTAGTTATTTCCCTTCATTACATTGGAGCACTTGCACATTTCGAGATAAAAATTTACCCAATCACAAACATGGGTGAATGTATATAATTTATTTAACAACACAAGCAAAACATTAATTAAATATCGACTCATTAACAAAATTTTTCATTTGCAATCCTGCTGAAGAAATTCTCACCTATCATCCCTTACCTGCTGAACTTCTTACCAGCAAGTTGAATGACATGACTTGTATCCTCCAGGGCACTGTCTGTAAGCTTTATGTGAGTGCATTACTTAAATTAAGCACAAAGGTACAAATATACGAAATGAAGAAAGCATTCCCTGTACCGCACCGGCTCACACTCACCTGAGATGCCGCCTTCTCAAAGCCATCAGGGTTCAGGGAAGGCATGATGTGGATCCGAGTGTTGTGGATCAGCTTGACGATTGTCTCGTTGCCCTTTTGGTACTCATTGCACAAGTACTGGGCCAGGAAAATGAGCAGTTCCCGCCCAACAGCCTCATTACCATGCATATTCCCAATGTATTTAAATTCAGGCTCCCCTAAAAGACAAAAATAGTACCGAGACGTTTTCTATAGCATCAAATAGAAGGCAAATGACATACAGTGCCAAAATTATTATATGTCTACTAATTTGTTACACAGAGCTGATGACTGCTGTCCCTCTAGAATTGATGCCTAAGAAAACTACCTTAAATATTAAAATATTCCAGACGCCCCTTCTATTCTATTTCTTTCTCCCCAGTTACATACTTGTTATGAACTAATTTGTATCTTCTAAATTCATATGTTGAAGCCCTAACCTCCAATATCACTATATTTGGAGACAGAACGTTAGGGAGGTAGTTAGGCTTAAATGTGGTCGAAGAGTGGGAACCTAATCCAACAGGACTGGTATCCTTATGAGAAAGCAACACTAGAGATCTCTCTGTATTCCCAAGTACATGAAGAAAATATCACATGAGGACACAGAAAGAAGGAGTCTGCCTTCAAGCCAGAAAGAGAGGTCTCATTACAAACCAACCCTGCTGACATCTGTTCTTGGACTTTTAGCTTCCAGAACTGTGAGAAAATAAATTTCTGTTATTTAAGCCACCCAGTCTGTGGTATTTTGTTATGGCAGCCTGAGCAGACAAATATACCACCCCAAGCCCAATAACTAATAATAATAATAATAATAATATATTGTGTGCCTCCTACTCGTTAAACACAGAACTGGGTGTGTTTTCTTATTTAGTCCTGACTGAACACCTAACCATAGGTATTATTATCCATCTCTATTTTAAGATGAGCAAACTGAACTTCAGACTGTTTAAGAGGCCTGACAGTAGTTACACAACCATGAAGCCAGGTTTGCTTTTCTTCTCATTCAGTTAAAGGTCTATGCCTCTTTTTTTTTTTTTTTTTTTTTTAACCATAGCGTTTAAAAACAATAACTTCTGCAGCCAGACTACGTGGGTTCAAATCCTAGCACTCATACTTATTGGATGGTCTTGAGCAAGTTACTTTAGTTCTGTGGCTCTGTCTCCCCACCTATAAATGAGGTGATAGTTACTACCTTATAAGGTTACAATAAGAATTAAGTGAAATAATGAGTGTAAATGCTTCGAACAGCACCTAGCAAAGAACAAGTTATGTTTTTGCTCTAATTATTTTATTATTATTATTATTACATGTTCTCTTATCATTGTGAGGTGCTTTAACAACAATCTAGTTCCTTTTTACAACAGCCCACTAAAATGTGGAAGACATATTTATATTATCCTTATTAACAAATACAGCCCAAAGATGATACATGTAAGTCTTGCTGAAGGACTCGGAATTCAGATATAAATCACTGTTGCTCATTTCTGCTGCAGTCCATTGCATTTTCACAGAAGTAATAAAACTGCAGAGCATAACAGCAAAGTGATCTTAGTTAACCCTATTGTTCTGCTCCTTTCTGCGTCACCCATCCCACAGGCCCAATCTCTGCAATGCAAAGATTCACCTATTTACAGAATCACTAGGGCTGCTCCTTCCTGGTAAAACAAACAAAGTTGGAATTGTTGGAATTATTTTTCTCCTGGAAATATATGATCTAAATATTCTTTGCCTGAGGTTCCTGAATGTCTGTGATTTAAGTGATGGCTAGCCACAGAAAACCATGTCCTGTGTGACTAACCTCTCAGCCTGAGCTTAAACTAATCTTAATCTAAGGATAAGATGGAAGCAGGATCAATGCTATTTATATGCCACTCAATTTTTACTTTCAGGGAAAGTCTCTAATAAACTGCCTCCTAGAGACTTGCCCAGGAGGTATGCAAGAACAGATGATTTCTTTGCTTCTGATTTCAAGCCATTAAGATCCTTCTTTCTTTCTGTCTAACTCCTGTGCTTTATTCCTTTACTGAATGTATTCATTTGATTGAGACACAGGAGAAACTGGAACAGTCCATTATAAAATAAAATAGGGAGTCAGTAGCCAAAGGAATATCAAAAGCCTGCTTCATGAAATTATTTGAGAACCGTGCACAGAGGCATTCTTGGCCTGCCCTTTACTTAATCCAATAGTTTTGAACCTTCAGTCACTCAAAGAGCTTAGCCCACAACCCATAAGAGAAGATGAACACACTGAAATATTGTTACTTCTCTGGATTTAAAAACAAACAAACAAAAACACCTTTTAGTTATTTAAAAGAGAAATAGAAAATTCCTAGTCACTTAGCACCCCCACCCCGGCAGTGTTTTATTTGGCTGTCACAGTATATTTTGTATTTGAACGTGAATGCTTTGGAATAAGGCATGTTCTACAAGGCTACATCACTTCCTCCCTGCTTTACTTACTTATGTTTGCAACTCCTAACTCAAATCCAGAAAATTTCCAGAGTGGTTTTATTTCAACTCTGTAGGAAATTGCTTGCAGGAAAATGTCCCCTCAATATGTCTATTAAATTTGTGAGGAGACAGTAATAATAATGACAATAGCAATGCTTTAGGTTGAATATAAATGTCATTATATAGAAGATACTGATGTATGAAAAAAAAAAAAAGCAAAGCATGTATGACTTAGCAAAAGAAAAGGCAAGTGTAGTTTTCTCTTCCTCTGGCTTCAGGAATAAATTAGATCACTAGATAATTCTATCACCGCAATACAGAAGGGCTGTATTCTTTTAAGCCTACTAACATACCTTGTGGGATGAAGAAGAGCTATAGTTTAAATATAGCATTTGTTAGATGTATATATGCAAATCCAGTGTCAGACACTACAAGGGAGCCCCAAAGTGAAAAAGTAGACTCTTACACTCAATGAATGCAGGATTTGGAGGAGGACACAGAACAGTGTTGAGGAGTAAGACAATAATGAAAGAATACTGGATACATAAACACCCAGCTTCAAGGTCCTAAACTGGAATATTCCTACTGCCTCTATGGCCCCTCTCTAGCCCTTTGCCCTCCCAAAGTTCTTTTCAAAACACAGCCCCAATCAAATTCCCTCTACCAAAAATCCATTAGCTAACTTCTCATTTGATTCACCATAAGGCCTGATAATTCTCTATAAGATTTTCAACTCCCACATGGTCTGGCTTGATGCACCTCTCTGCTACTGGGGCACCATCCTTCCCTCATGGTCTTTCAGCCATGATTCCTTCAGCCACATGGCTCTTGCCTATGACACTCTCTGCTTCAAACACACACGCTTTGCCCTGACATCCTCCTGATCATGAATAAATACAGTCTTCTGAGAGTGTGTTTAGTCTAAGTCCAGTTCCTTTGTTATTTTTAATACCTCCATTTGAAAATTATACATTAATCGGTGTGATTACTTATTTCATACCCCCGTCCCCAGACTGCATGGTCTATTATTAAGAGTACTGTGATGATCTCTACTTTAGCTTACTAGTGCATCTCCCGTGCCTGGCATAGAATCGGAAACATAGGAAGAGCACAATCAGTAGCCATTAAATAAATTTATGAGTAAATCAATGGTCTTGCTTTTACATCACATCCTCCCAACAGCATGACTGATGGGAGCATGCCCTTGAGATGCAGGTGCAGTCATGGCACCTGACTACCTGTCTGGAACAGAGGGGAACAAATAACTGAAGAGGACTTGAGGCAGTGTTAGGGAGTCCATACTTCCTGGGGAATATTTAGAGGTCTCAGCACTTGTTGCTGTATTGACATTCCCAGGTGGGAACGACAAATTCTTCTTTGGGAATAAAAGTGGCAAGCAGTGTTGTGAACAGCTATGTTCCTGGGAGATGATTAATCTCCACCGTCACAAGAGAACCACAAAACCTCTCTAGGCCAGAAGCTCCCTAGGCTATTTTGTTTCAGAGCAAAGAATTCTGGAGAGACTTTGCCTTCAGAATTCTTGATCCAGAAACAGAGATAAAATTGAAGACTTTGGACTTCGAATAAGCCTCTCTGTCAATGAAACTTCAATTTATTTAACAAAGGAATGACAGCCTTTCATTATCACTTAATTTTCTTTTCTGAGGCTATACAGATAGAGCTTATAATTGGCTAAGTGAATGACACAGGCATTCTTGTTGACAGTGGCTACCTAGAGTAAATCCCAGATTTAGCAGGTGCGTCATTCTTTGTGGATACAGTTGGTAATGCACATGTACCATGCTGCTCTCTCTCCTAGCAACAGGAAAAAAAAGGCAGTGAGAACTATTGTCAGTGCACTTGAGGGTGGTTATTTTTACGTTCATCTTACTTTCCTCACTCCTATCTAATTCATTTTCCTTTTTACAAAGTAATTACCCTGAGTTCCTGATCCTGCAACCAAGGCAACATATTTGCACAAGGTGCATTGCATAGGCTCAAGAAGCAGTTTTCCTGTTGCATCAATTTTTCCACAATTTTGTACAACTGTCTGTTTTCCAGTTACTTTGTGGAGCACACAATCAATAATCAAGCCATGGCTAAAAGACAATCACCTCACAAACCAAATCCAGCCTGGCTGGGCCAACTTTCTGTATTTTTCAACTATATCACAGAACATTTAATGTACCTCACTGGATTTGTTTTCCTGTGGGAAGCCAGCACGGAGCCTGAATGGAAAGGTTTCGGGGGACCTCGATTGGCAAAGCCTCAGCCCCCACTTTCATCTCTTTCAGAGGGGTAGTTGGGTAATTAGATATAGAAAAATCTGTTTAGTAGCTTCGAATAAAGGTATGGTAAGGCCTCGGCCTCCCCTTCACCTCCCCTTGTGATTATCTATAGAAAAGAATGTGTACCTGCAGCTACACATGAAGGTCAGACCAGTTGATTGATTACTAGGCCTGGGGTTAAAAAGATATGTATGGGAAAGGGTCTGCTTGTTCCTGTTATGCTAATGAATAACCCACCCTGTGCTTAACCCACAATGTCTCTTAATCTCTTCCCTATTCCTTGTAATGATGTTAACTTCTGCTATATAAAGCAAGCAATAAAGCTATTCAGGGCGGTCCTATTGAGGGCAGTCCAGGCCATTTGGTTTCTCTCAATTCCCACCACTCGGAACTCAGGGATTCCGTTCAGCAATGCAGGCTCCTGGTTACATTTTCCCATTAGAACAAGAACAGAATAACTTATAAGTTTTTAAAAATAAGATCCAAAGTGTTACTGAAGTCAGAAATAATTCAATAAATTCCAAGCCAGACCAGGCAAATTATTTTAAGTGTTATAATTCTTAATTTGTCCCAATTGTGTATTATTATGATTTCAAATAACTAAATCAATAAAGATAAAAAGAAAAAGAAAACTGAAAAGAGATTTCTGTTCTTCAAAAATAAAATATGAGTATTTTACACCCCAGAAACCCACACCCCTTAGCCTTAGCATGTGGATGAAGTTTGATATTAATGGCAGATATGCAAAGCCCCCAAATGGTAGGAATTAATGGCCTTAAGGTGATCAGAAAGCCACTACAGGGGAAGTCTATAGGCCCAAGACGCCAAGCCTGAAAAAAAAAAAAAAAAAAATCAAATAAGGGGCAAAAGTAAAAACGAACAGTCTGCCTTTCCCACAAAAAGGAGAACTTATATCATCCCTTGATTTGTCCCTGTGGTCAGCCTGTCTCCTCTTGGAAATAGCTCACAGGCTGAGCATTGGGTAGTTATTGATCAAAAACTCTTAAGGCCCCTTTCAAACCTTAAAGTCATAGAATCAATTATTCAATAACCTCTACGTGGAAAGGAAACAGCAGAGGGAAAATATAAAAAATGTGATAAATGTGAAAGTTAGTTAGTCCTAAACTGTGAAATTGAAATTCTACATAAATATAGCATTATTTAGAAAATATAAGTAGGTTAAGGGTATTTTTAAAAAGAACTTTTTAAAGAAATTATAATGAAATTATTGAAACACAATTATTATATATTAGTTTTGTATGTACAACATAGTGATTTGACATTTACATACATTACAAAAAGATCACCACAATAAGTCTAGAAACCATCTGTCATCATACAAAGTTATTACAATATTATGGACTGTATTCCCTATGTTGTACATTGCATCCCTGTGGTTTGGACAAAAAAGAAAAACTCTTGATTATAACAACAGGACTCTTCCATCTTTCATTCTCTAAATAGAGATGAAACTCACACTGAGATGAATCTATTCTTTCTCTAACAAAATTATTGCCAAATATAAGTCCACTAACTCATTTAAAGAGTACATACTTAACTCGCTGATTATACAATTCTTAGAGCTGGCACACGCAATATACTAAACCTATTGCTGAATTAACTATGGTATCCAAAAATAAAACCCCATTTCTCAAAGATATTATGGTAAAATATGCACATAACCAGTGATTTTTAGAAACAGACAACTAAGTACCCAGACAAACCTCACAATCTCTGGACTGATTTGATTCACAAAGGGTTATGCAAGCAAGTTGGAAACATCTTTGGAACAGATGGGCCTTTTAATCAATGATTTGCCTCCCTGAATGGTAAACCTGAGGTTCAGACATTAGTGCTGCTAATTGTTTCCACTTGTTTGACTTTCTAACATATAGCCCGTAAATCATTCTTGCAGACTGAAGCCTGAAAGTTTCCTAGAACTTGTCAATAAGAACGTCATTAATTGGCTCATGTTTTAGCACATCTTAGCAGCCTACAATGCTGAGCATATTCTTAAAAGAAATACAAATCTCCAGGGGCCAAATAAACAATGGAAGCTATAAAAATAGATTCCTCTTCTACCTAAGAGAGGAGGAGAAAATAAAGGGAGAGAAGAAAAGAAACAAATGAAAGACAAAATAATAAAAGCTGGTTGCAGAAAAAATTACAGAGTACAGATTATATTTTCTCCCCTTGCTTCTTCCTTCAGAGTCATATTTTTTTAAGATGTATTCTATTATTTTTGACAGAGAAAGAGACAGAGAGAGACAGAGAGAAAGGGGAGGACCCAGAGCAGTCTCCATAGTTATGCATCATCAGTTTTCAATATGGTTTCATTCCACACAGGTGGGCAGGGACTGCTCAGGGCAGGAACTGGGCTGAGGGCCTTCCGCATGGGAAGCATGCCCCCTTGAGCCAGGGGCTGAACCACGGAGTGAGAACCGAACTGGGGGTCTCCTGCATGGGAAGCACACCGCAGTTCAGCATATGGGTCTACACAGGCCAGTGCCGGGATTCAATTCTCGGTCCCCAGGGCTGCAAAGCGAGCACTTAACCCGCTGAGCCATCCCAGCTTCCCCTAGAGTCATATTTTAAACTAACTAAATTAACATGACATCTTAAAAGTGAAATCTTACTTCACCTGATTTTTAATGGGCAAGTCAAAACAGAATACACTCCAGAATTATTTCACACAGATACACTCCAGAATTATTTTTCACAATATTAATTATGTATTAGCCCCACTACATATAATTTAAAAAGTTCTCTTACATTAAATCAAGACCATTTCTAGTTAAGATTTTAATTGAAGAAAGAGGATGTGAACAAAAGAACAGAAGATACTTACAGCTTAACACGTCTGCACAATAATGTCAGAGTTCCATTATTAACAAATACCTTCAATTTTTTGAAATTAAAATATTTGTTTTCACACAAGTATGCTAGAAACATTTTACAAATACCCATATACAATGATGTGCTGGTAAATGTTTGACAACCAGCCCTGATCTGTTGCATGTTCCAGTTACCATGGTGTAACTGCTTTTCCCATGGTCAATATGAACCTATCAATGTAAGGTCCATTGGTTCACAAAGTTCCTGAAAATTAAAAACAGGCCTCATAAGCCAACACAAGACTACTCCAGCACAATATTGCAGAAGAGCCAGTATTTAAAATATGCTAGTATAGCTTGAAGTCTCTTCACAGGTTCTCCAAAAAGGAAATATGAGGTCTAAGAAACCTGAAGAATTTTCAAACACATTATAGGAAATATAATCAAACTACTCTCTACACTACTGCCTATCTTTATGTTTAATTTTATGCAGGAGGAATAAAAAAGTTTGTTCAGATTCTTTTTTTTTTTTCTTTTCTTGTATTGAGATAAAGAGGTTTTCAAATCCTTGCACAATTATCCATTCAATTTAGGGGGAAGGAAAGGATAGGAGGAGAAGGAGACATTTTTGACTGAGTTAATTAATTATCCTACCAGGATAATATCACCCCTTCCTCTAAAACTAGCAATAACAAATCGATAAAAAGCTTTATTTTCACCTATTAAATAGTTCTTCTAAAATATTTATCAGCAATTTCAGGTATTCAAATTCCTTCTATTCTTCCAATAGTCTTGACCTGTAAGGCTATCTTCACAATGGAAAAAAATGTAATTTCTGGGGAAGCCAGGATGGCTCAGTGGATTAAGCACTCACTTTGCAGCCCTGGGGTCCAAGTATCGAATCCCGGCTCCAGCCCCTGCAGAACCATATGCTGAACTGGGAGCTCCCCCAGTTCAGTTCTCTCTCTGTCTCTGTATCTCTCTCTCTGTCTCTCCCTGTCAAAATAAATAAATAAATAAAAATATAAAACATACCTTTCTTATTTAAAAAAAAAAAAAAAATGTAATTTCTGCCCACACACAGAAATTGATCATTTAAAAAAAAAAATCACAGAAATTAGTTGTTTTTTTTTAATTACTAATGTGAAACACTTTACAATTACTATCTAAGGGGAGACCACCTACAAAACCCTTTAGATTCAGAAAAACCTTTGACTTCTTTAAGAACATCGAGATGTGAACACAGAGGTTTTAATACAGAAATCAGTATGGCAGAGATTGTTTTAGTGATACAGTTTCATGATTTAAAATTTTTCTGTAGATATTAACCACCAGGAAACATAATTATTTTTAAATTTCTATAATAGTTATGGACTACATCTAAGAATGCCTTTCTGCATTTATTTAGTGAAGATAGATTTTGAACCTTAAAGCATATTTTGAAAGTATTAATTTCTAATTACTTTAATAACTGTCTTAGGAGACTCTAAAAGAGGTGGGGAAAGACATGAATGGACTATGACAAGTGGTTATAATCCAGATATTTGCTGATTCACTGCCGTATTTGATTGTGAACTGTATGTTTATTTTGGAAAACAATGTCCATGAGGAGTTCTTTTGGTAGCATGAGAAGTTCAGGTGCAGCATCAAGTTTCTGAAGGTTGAGATTTATAATACATTTCTGAAGGCTGTTATGTGGACAAGGATTTGATTCATTCTGCAAAACTCCAGAGGACAAAACTGGAGTCAATAACTAGGATGTACAAAGAGAGAGCATTTAGCACAGCTGAAGAACAAACTTCCTTTCAGCTGGAGTTGGTGAAAGACTGAATGGCTGCTGTGAAGTCATTAACTCCCCTAGAAAGCAGAAGAGGTACCTCAGCTACATGCTATAGAGGATAAACCAATGATCTCTTAAACATCCTATCATTCCAGAGAAATAGGGCCTAATGTCTTCTCTTTGACAAACTATTGGTATTCACGCTTCTAAACATGTCCTATACAAATCAATTCTCAATAAATGTTACGGTAGTTGACAATTTTCTGAAATGAGAAAAATGGTAGATCATCACAGTGAACTAAATGATCTAAACCATGATTATAAAAAGTGATGGAAGAGCACCAGTCCATTTCCACCAATCATCTGTCTTTTATTCCCATGAATGAACAGCTCATCCTATTTCAAAGGTGAATAGATGAGAGGGTGAGTAACAGTGATGTCATCAGAACCTGAGTGGGTGGAAAACATCAAGCATTTCTAGCAGACATGGATGGATGAAGAAGAAAAACTTCAATTTACTATTAAGTGGATAAAGTGGTAGCAACTTTAACTACCTAAAATGAAATCAGCAATGTAAAAGCTTAGTTGGACAATTGCTTCCCAGGAACTCCTTGGAACTGTCTCTTTAATTCTCTCAGGAAGAAGGCAACTCAAACGTCAAACTGATGGGTCAAAACATCTTCAGGATGTTGTGCTTTTCAACATCACAACTAAAGACTTGCAGCACTAAACATACATAAGTCTCAGAAGCAACAGGAATGCAGTAGAATCTTTCAAAGGAGAATAAAGGATCAAATGGAGGTCCTGAATCTTTCTGCAGACCTCAGCACTAGGAAAGCAGTGCCTTGCTGTGTCAATTCCAGGTGTCCCTCCAGGGGGTCATTCTGCACAGGGGCATGCATAAAGTATCCTTTTTTTGTTAAAGTTTTTCAAGGAAATTGTGCTGACAGACTCCCTATGTTATTATCATTTGTGGGTTTCTTATCCTACAGTTTTTTGAACTCCTTTCCCAGAGATCACATGTCAAAGGTCTGAGAAAGGGCCTGAGCATCTGTATTTCTTAAAGGATCTAGAGGTGATTCGAATGCCCTTCCAGGACTGAGATGGAAGGATTCAGGAGATAAGTGCAGGGAAAGTCGAGTTATGGGGAGGAACTCAATGACACCAGCAGACAGGTAGAATTCCAACAGGTGAGGGTCTTTGGGACACAGACTGAGTAGGGCGATTGTTCTTAACCATTTGTGGGTCATGAACTTTTTTTGAGAATTTAAACAAAACTAGAAATTATTTTCCTTCACATTCACAATTAAAAAAAAAATCCACAAAATCATAGATATTTTGCACACTTAAGGAACCTATACTAGCCATTTATAAGTCAAAATCAACAAAGAAGGAAATCACAGCCACCATATAAATTTCAACATATATTTCTTACACAGCCTTCTTTTCTGATTCTAGAGAAATAGAAGACTATTCCACACCTTTACTTAGTGCAAATGAAACAGCAGCATGGCAGAAACCTAACATTTTTTTTTTTAAGGTGGGGGGTTGGGGACCATGGACTTAGGTGAAATAGACAGGTTTGAATTTTAGCTCTAACATGTTATATCTAACCTTGAGCAAGTAACCACTTACCCTAGTCTTAGTATTCTTTCCTGTGATTACTAAAATCCCTCTGAGAAGTTGAGTTGTTGAGAGAATTAAGTGGAATCATGCAGTATTTGTCCTTCTGAGACTAGCTTATTTCACTTAGCACAATGTATTTCACTTAGCATAATGTATTCAAGGTCCATCCATGTTGTCACATAAGGTAAAATTTTCTTCTTTTTTTCCCCAAAGATTTATTTTTATTGTTTTTGACAGAGAAAAAGAGAGATACAGAGACAGAGAGAAGGGGGAGGGCCCAGAGCAGTCTCCATAGTTGCACATCACTGGTTTTTCCACATAGTTTCATTCCACAGGTGGGCGTGGGGCTGCACCCCAGTGAGAACTAAACGGGGGGCACTCCCCAGCTCAGCACATGGGTCTGCACAGGTCAGGGTCATCCTTACTCCCTGGGGCTGCAAAGTTAGTGCTTAACCCACTGAGCCATCCTGGCTTCCCCTTCTTTTTTAATATATGGCTGAATAATATTCCATTGTGTATACATACCACATTTTCCTTATCCATTCATGTCAGTGTTCACTTAGGTTGTTTCCACATCCTGGCTATTGTGAGTAGTGTAGTGCTGCAATGAACATGGGAATACAAATGGCTCTTCAAGATTCTGATTTCAATTTTTTTGGATAAATACTCAGAAGTAGAAATTCTGGGTCATCTGGCAGTTCCATTTTCAATTATTTGAGGAAACTCCGTACTGTTTTCCATAGTGGCTGTACCATTTTACATTTCCAATAACAGGGTTCCAATTTGTTCACATCTTCATTAACACTTTTGTCTTTTGTTTTTTTATAATAGCCATCTATCTATGCTATAACAAAATATCAGACTAGAATGCTTATAAACTATAGACATTTATTTCTTAAGTCTGGAGGCTAGATGCTAATTAGCCTTTCTATTGTTTTTATTTTTTGGTTGGTGGTGGTGGTGATGTTGCTTGTGTTTTTAAATATTAATTTTTATTTGTAGTTTTTTAAAAATCCCTCACTCCTATTTTCTTTTGATTGATTTTTGTATTTTCTTTAGATTTGAAAATATAAAAGAAATGACAAAAAATTAACAGCTTTTAAAAACAGTAGTAATAACCTAGATATAACAGTAGAAAAATATTCCTTTCACAATTCTATGCCCAGGAGCAGATTTAATAAGAAAGATGCAACTCTTATGTGAAGAAAGATGTACAACTTTATTGATAGGAGTTGAGTCAATAGAAATGGAATTCATGTTTCAATAAGAATGTTTTTTGACACGATATTTCAAATCATTCAAATACATAATCTTACATAGTTTTAAATGAGGTATCAAAATAGTCAAACAGAGAAGCAAACAATAAAATGGTGATTGCGAGAGGCTGGGAGTAGAGGAAAGTGGAGAGTCACTAATAAACATGTATAAAATTTCATTTATGCAAGATGCATAAGTTCTAGAAATCTGCTGTACAACATGGTACCTACAGATAGCAATACTGTACCATACATTTAAATTTCTGTTAAGAAGGCCAATCTTGCATTAAGTGTTCTTACAAACTTTAAAAGTCAACTGGAAAAAGTTATGCAACTTTTAATAACAAGGTTTTTGTTCTTCAGTTGCTACAACCATCGTGTAAGTCTGTAATGTAGCTAGTGCAACTGAACATTGCCACAGCCCACGATGAACTCCTCTACTCATCAGAAGTTTCCCTCCCCAGTAAAAACTGGGGGAAATGCAATGAGAGTAGGAAGACAGGGGATAGCTGGGGCAGCAAGAACTTTGAGGGCATTAAATCTGGCAAATACAACAAAATAACAGAAGACAGGAACAACAATGGCTGGGTCCTGTCTCCCCCTGTTGGCCATCATCACCCCCAATGCTCTAACTCACTCAGCAGTTAAGTTCTAAATAGACTAAAGCCAAAGGAAAATTTAAAAGATCTGGAAAGAAAGTCCAAATATGATGAGATAAATAACTGGGACTAACTGAAACCAGGATCTCATGGAAAATGCCCCCTTCCCAAGTTATAATTATTGGTTATAATTATTGATTCTAGACTGCTACTTGGAAAACAGGGTTGGTGAGCATGGAGCTGACTTGTGAATACCCTGAAAATTCAAGTACCATCGTGGTCTGTTCCAGTGGTAGTTGTTGACAGTCTATTCAAGTGATGACATCATTCTTTAGCAAAACGAGGCTGAGTCACTGTCATGTTTTATGTACAGGAAAGCTGAGAGTGTTGCTAAGCAGGTCTTTGTAGGAATTCAGGATATATATGAACCATGTCTTCTCCAAGTTGCTTCAAGTTTCCAGTTACACAATATTCTCTGTTTCTTTATGCTATTCAAGCTATTAAAAACAATCTCACTATTCATCAGATAAACAACCAAATCAGGACTCTTGGGAGTGCAAAGGTTCTCAATGATTAATTACTCCAGAAAAACAGTTGTAAACTGGGCCGTCCTAAGCAAATCAGGACATGAGGACACCCTAGCAATACTGGGGAACTGGCACAAGGGCCCATGATTGCAGTCAAGAGAAGTTTCAGTACCCATACCTCCCTCACGTCATTTCCCTTTGGATGTGTACTGATGAATTTTCCATCCAGTGACATCCTGCAGTTTCTTAAGTGTAATACCATTTTATATTCTTCTTTTGTGGTTGAGATTAAGTTGTCCAGGCTAAAGTTTTAAGATGTATGTGACATTGACATTTGCTGATGCTGTCCACGAGATAAGGCACACTCCTCTCTGGGAATGAAGAAGTCTCAAGGAGAACTTTCACGCACTTATTAGGCAGTGCTTATCAAGAACTGACATGTCATTGAGGAAAACCCTCAAGGCTTATATTTCCCAATTGGAGAAATAGAGGCACAGGTGATACTTTCTTGCTCAGTTCTTGGAATTCGTCTAGCCCCAATGCTTATGTTTATCAAGGGCTGAGGGTTGTCATGACACCATAAAAAAACTCAGAGTGTACAAGGATATTGTACAACATAAAGAAGGCTTAAAGTATATAGATTGTTGTAAAATTTACTCATGCTTAGTCCCTTGTTGTTCATGTGAATCATGGTATCAGTGACATTTCTCC
>PVKE010028279.1:0-21030 GCA_004027555.1 Craseonycteris thonglongyai | reverse complement strand
GTGCATAGTTATTTCTATTTTACTTTTTGACAGATAGAGAGAGAGACAGAGACAGAGACAGTTAGAGAACCAAACTGTGGGAACTCCCCAGTTCAGCACGTGGGTCCTGCCTGGGCCGGAGCCGGGATTCGATCCTCGGTCCTCATGGCCTCAAAGCGAGCGCTCAACCCGCTGAGCCGTCCCGGCTTTCCCCATGCTTTTTTCTTTTATTTTTATTCTTGTCGGTCTTTTTTAACAGCTTTCCTCAAAACTCTAGGAATCCTTGGTTGTCAGTTCATACGAGTGAGAAACAAAAAGCTGATTTAAGTTTTGAGCACTTGAGTGGGAATTCTGAGCACTGTGGGCTTCACTGTTGAGTGATCTTGTTTGGGTAGTTAATTAGTTGAGGAATATCCTCTCTCGCTGCTCACATTGCCCAGAGAAAACCTTTACAGTCTCCTTACTGAATGGCAAGCAACATCCTAGGAACTGAGCAGTAGCTGAAAAGAATTGGAGAGGTGGGTAGTTCTTAGCACCCTATCTGCGTATTTTCTTAATTCCATTATTTTCAGTGTATTATACTTTCCTCCAGCTAGATCTGGTGTCCCCTGCCCCAGAGACCTTCTGTTTTACTCTTTCTGGAGAATAAGTCCTTATTCTTTTGTTGGGATAGCAGAAAGGTATATAAGGATCTGGCTACTTCTTATATGAGCTTACAACCAAATTACCTTATCTTTAGCATTTCTTCCTACTCCTTCACTCAAATAACTGGTACCACCAATTAGGAGCCTTTTGGAGATTCTGTGGTATAAATCACATTTGGGTCTTAGCTTTCTGTATTTCTAGCTTAGAAATCAATTTTTTGGAGTTGCCCAAACTTGGGTATTACTACCCCTTTTTTTCTAACTCAATAAATTTTATATATGTGGGCTGTCCAGATAGAATCCAGCCATTATCAATATAACGAGAACAGTTACATGGCTGAGTACTTTCCAGAGAGCCCTTGTTTGTTATTTCCATTCCCATTCTTCCCATCCATGTGAGTGTCTACCTTCTTTTTTAAAAAACCCATTTTGTTATTATAATGGGGTTCCAGGAAAGTACAAGATACATACATGTGTCATATCCACTCTCTACATGGAAGACCAATTGATTTAAATTCTTCTTTCTTCCCTTTCCTGCAGGCTACAGGTAAACTTTCCTTCATTCATATCTTGCTTATTTCCTTTAATGGCACTTATATAGAGTTATCAGCATAATTGTGTCATCTCATTACTAGGTAATAATATATTTGAGAACAGATATTATATCTCATTCATCATGGTATATCTCCCTACACAGTCTCTAGTTCATAGGAGGTACCTGTTAAAATCTGGTTAAATTGATTTTAGTTGTCTTGTAGCCATTACATTGTTAGCATTCCAGTTTTTCAGGGGTTCCCCTAGGTCTTCTAGAGCAGGAGTCTCCAACCCTAAGGCCATGGACTGCTACTGGCCCATGGCCTGTTAGGAACAGGGTTGCACAGCAGAGGGTGAGCAACAATGGAGAGAGCAAACCTTCATCTATATTTACAGCTGCTCCCAATCACTCACATGACTGCCTGAACTCCAACTCCTGTCAGATCAGCAGCAGCATTAGATTCTCACAGGAGCTCAAATCCTGTTGTGAACTGCACATTCAAGGGATCTAGGTTGCATGTTCCTTATGGAAATTAATGCCTGATGGTCTGAGGTGGAGCTGAGGCGGTGATGTTAGTTGCAGGAAAACAAGCTCAGGGCTCCCACTGATTCTGCATTATGGTGAGTTAGATAATTATTTCATTATATATTACAATGTAATAATAATAGGAGTAAAGTACACAATCAATATAATACATGTGAATCATCCCAAAACCGTCTCTCCCCACCTCCCATCTGTGGAAAAATTGTCTTCCACGAAACTGGTCCCTGGTGCCAAAAAAGTTGGGGACCCCTGTTCTAGAGCACCTTTGTTGCCATAATGAGTCCATCTGCTTTTTTTACCCTACGTGTGGTGTGAAGGCTGAAAGAGTAACAGAGATAGGAAAGAAAAAGAGGGACCTGTGTGAGAGCTACATTAAATCAATAGGTTAATTTGCATACCTGTTTTATATCTAAGCTACATGTTTAGAAAGTTTGAAGTGATTAACTAGTTTCTGTGTGTTCAGGAACATGTCAAAGCTGTGCTTCAGAGGCTCCTTGAGCAAATGTTTCCCTCTTCTCATCTTACCTGTAGTCTGTAAGACTTGTTGATTATGATCTAAGTTAATTTTTTTAGGTATATAGTTTTTAAATAAATTGTTTTGTTTGCTTTTTTTGATAGATAATACCGTATTTTCCGGCATATAAGACGACCGGGCGTATAAGACGACCCCCTAATTTTACAGTTAAAACATAGGTTTAGGCCTATTATTCGCTGTATAAGACGACCCCCCACTTCCGAGGCTGTAGTCTTATACAGCGAATATAGGCCTAAACCTATGTTTTAACCGTAAAATTAGGGGGTCGTCTTATACGCCCGGTCGTCTTATACGCCGGAAAATACGGTATGTTCCAGTGAATTTTAGATGAGTCGGACGAGGTCAATTAACATATTATAGTTTATATATAGTCCCATTTGATCTGTGAATCAGGACAGATATTGTTTATGAGGACACTGACTACCTAAGTATATGAATGTAGTTGATAAAAAAAAACCAGATGATGACTCTTACAACTAGCTATACAGTAGGTCCCCCCTTATCTGCAGGGAATAACTTCCAAAACCCCCAGTGGATATCAAAAACCACGGATAGCACCAAACCCTATTTATACTGTTTTTTCCTGTTTATACATACCAATGATAAAGTTCAACTTATAAATTAGATACCATAAGAAATTGACAACACTAATAAAATAGAACAATTACAGTATACTGTATTAAGTTAGCAAATGTGGTCTCACTCTCTCCAGTAATTTTTATATTTTTTAGTCCAAACCTATTCCTGAATCTGTACCATCCCTTACTTGCAGTAAATGGTTTGCTGTCGCTTATTTCAGGTGATCCTTTGCTGAGGTCGTCATATAAGCTAAATGCTTTCTGGTGTAACACATTGCTGTCAATAGAAACACGTTTTCTGTTCATGTCTTCCACCCACAAATTTAATGCCTTTTCTATCTTAAGCACTTATCATGCACTGTGTCCATAACTTTTTTAATTTGATATGCAACAGCAAAACTAGGATGAATTTCCTTTTCCTTCTTCACAATTTAATAAGTAGAAGATTTGTTCTTATCATAGATCTTAGCAACCTCCGCATGATTTTTCATTCCTTATTAAGTCTAGGACTTTTACTCTTTCGTTTAAAGGAAGCACTTTATGGCTTCTCTTTGGCATATCCAAATACCAGCTTCACGACTTTTGCGCTTTGGGGCCATTATTAAGTAAAATAAGGGATACTGGAACACAAGCACTGCAGTACCTAGACAGTCAACCTGATAACCAAAATAGCTACTAAATGACTTCTGGGTGGGGAGCACACACAGCATGGATACGCTGGACAAAGGGATGATTTACATCTGAGTAGGCTGAGGTGCAACTGTGTGAGATTTCATCATGCTACTCAGCATGGTGCACAATTTAAGACTTATTATGAATTACTTATTTCTGGGATTTTCAGACCATGGTAACCAAATGTCGAAAGCAAAACCATGGATAAAGGGAAACTACTATAGTGGAAAAAGCTCTGAACTGGGAGTCAGAACTGTGCAATTGTTACTATGTAAATAATTCCATCTAAAACAAATAAATTTTTACATATTTACGGTTTTTAGTAGCTATAAATTGTCTCCCATAGATGGTAATATTAAATATGCTGTTCTTTCTCCCATTTTAAGAATGATTAACTTCTCGTTTTACCTCACAACATTATCAAACCAATAGATATTTATTCTGTGATTGTATGATTTGGTATCTTTGTTCTCTTAAGTGAACTCATTCTTCTTTAGGTGCTTCATGCAGACATCTGTACCCAGGGTTCACTTCTGCAAAATGCTGATGTTGTTATAATGAATAATGTCTTCGAGTATTTTCTTGATGAGGCAGAACAGGCCAGGTATGTTATTTAATTCAAGCAAGAAGTCTGTTATTTATCTAGCAAAGTATGGAAAGGGATTGGTAAAGTAGAAATGTTTTCATATTAAACTTTTTAAAAATGACCTCAACTGTGAGGAGATTATATTTAAAAAGAATCTGTTCTGTATAAAACAAAAATAAAAATAAACTGTCTGACTTTGTAAAATATTGCATCTAATTTTAGTCAAATGTAAAATGATACCATGACCCAAGCATTTGCTTAGTAGTCAGGGATGAAATAAGGTATCAGTTCCTAATGGGCCGTTATTCTTTTCTGCCTCAGTTTTCTTTTCTTTGAAAAAACATGTCATGGGCTATCCTGTCATGAATTGATGGGAATTAACTAATTCCTGTAAATGAATATAAAACAAAATATAAGAATATTGACCAAAATAGTGATTATCAAACTTTAAAAATATTCTTAAGGGATAATAAGTAGAAGGTTCCTGGAGTCTATTCCACTATTCATAGTAAGCTAGCTTTCATTACACTGCAACAACCAAATTGTAGAGTAATTGTTAGTTTAAAAGGAGCCTCTGTATAGTTTCTCAGTATGTGAAACAGGTATACTATGATACCAGAAACAGCATGTGTTATTTTGAGAGCCATATCCAGCCGTGCCAAATACTCAGCTTCTTTATTCTTGTTAAATAAACTTGTAAAATGTGTCATTTTTAAGGAACCACATAAAAAAAAAAACTCTAGCCCAAACACAGTGACATTTATTATCAAATACTGCTACATGATTTTAGATCTAGACTGAGAAAAAGAATATCTGTATCATTTTGCCTAATGAACTCCAGAACGTAATAAACTTCATAACCATTTCTATTACTAAAGTAAATGCAAATGACACGCTGCTGCCCTTCTGCCCTCCTGCAAGGGATGCACATCCCCCTGCTTTGCTTGACTATTTTATTACTCCCCACTGGTGGGGTGTACTATCAAGACTCAATGTAGAAATCGGGTGTACTATCAAGACTCAATGTAGAAATCCAGTTCATGTGTGCATTAGGGTTAATCAGAACTGATCACACAGTGCTCTCTGACACATACACATGGCATTCCACCATGCTTTAAACCTGGCTGATACCACTAAACTCACTATATTGTCTTTCCATTGCATATATCCGACAGCCACATAAAATGTGATTTCACCCGATGTTATTTTAAAAGTATAGATAGATACATAGGTCGGTCGGTAGGTAGGTAGGTAGGTAGGTAGGTAGGTAGGTAGGTAGATAGATACATACATACATACACACATACATACACACAAGCATATATAATACTCTTACTGTTAGTCTTTGCTTGGTTTCTGGCTTGCTTCTATGGCCTTTCTATCCACAACTCTTCCCCTACCTTTACACCTTAGCTCTATTCCATTCTACGGAATCAATTTTGACACATTTCATAAAGAATTTAAGGGGCTTTAACTGCTAAAGCTAAATCAGTTCTGAAACTGAGTTTTGGACTAACTCAAAATACCTTGCAGAAACCCAAAACACCATCTTGTTAAAAAATCTCTTCAGTACTATAACTTAATTTTGCCAACACCCCTTCAGGAACTAAAGAATTTACCAATTTCTGTTGCTACAGTCCTGTTTCTTGCAGGCAAACATTTTGCCCATCTGGATTTCTAACCTGTGCTGCATTTTCTTTTGTCATTCTAATTTTTTTTAATTTTTGATATCATAAAGCCTAACATAAAAATCTTAATGTGTTGTAGAGCCTGGGAATATATCAGCCATAATGTAAGGAAACAAGGATCCTTATTAGTGACAGTACCAAGTCTTGAAGAGTCTCTCTCAGGTCTTCAGGTATGTAAGCTCCTTTCCCAGCACTATTATTATCAAAATCTGTCTAGATAACCATTGGAAATTTATATTTAGGAAAGAGTCCTTATACATAAATACTTGAATAACTTTATTGCTGTCCTACTTAACAGAACTTCTTTAACCAGATATACCGGTATATCCATTGGTGGCTCCAGAATTTGTGTCATAGAGACTCAGGTTTGAAATGTGAAGAGAAGGACCTAATGAGGGTTATGGAGGGAGGCTAGCCCCATTCATGCACCCCTTCGCACCATCACTGTGTATTTACCAGCAGTTTTTCTGTTCTGTGTGCATTCCCATTGTTAACCCTTTCACTGCATTGGCAGCGAAATAAATACTACCCACCTGCCTCAAGTAAATAAATATAAATTTGGTTATGTCGAAAAAAATTTTTGAAGGTGACCGTGGCTCTATCTACCGAATAAAATACAAGTGTTTTATCATAAAATGCATTGCCACACGTGCCTGCACTACAATAAAATACACGGAGAGGCAAAAAAAGCAAACAAAAACCAAGATGAGACATACTCGTCATACTCATAGCAGCAATAGCAACTCATGACGAGACATTGTCACATGCAGCGAAAGGGTTAAGTCTTTTATTGTTTAAGCCTAATGATAATTATTAAACTATTTACAGTAAAACAATTACTTTATTTTGTATGTTCTTTATTCCTTCAAATTCCAAAATCAAAGTAAATTAAGTTTCTGAATCTACAGACCATTCAGTGCAAGTATTACGACATAAGTAACTGAACACAGTAGATTTTTATTACAATGATTTCTTCCAAAGAATAGGACTATTTTGCATTTTCATGTTTGTTTATAATCTTTTTTTTTCCCCCAGGTTAATATACAGTTATCTCCCTGGGTTGAAGAGGTACCACTGAACTATGATGTATACCCAGAAATGGATATTGATAGGGAAGCTCTTGAACAAATACATTTATATAAGATTCTTTAGCACTAAAATAGTCTTAACTCAGTATAATGTTTTGTTGAGTATATTACAAAATAATGAAAAAGACACACATAACCCCCGTATGCAAACACAGATTTTTTTTCTGTATATTTTCTTCTAGTCTTTGTGCATGTTTACATATTTATAAGTAGTTGCCTATGTATTTATCCATACTTGTATATGCATATATACAACTTTGATTTGTGTGATAATTTAATTAAAATATTTATCTGAAATTTTTTGGGTTTTCCCTGGTTTCTTCTGTTAAAAATATAAATATGTCCTTTTTTGAAGATTTCTATTAAAAAGCATAACTAACGTACAGCATTACATCAGTTTCAGGTGTACATCGTAGTTGTTCAACATTTATATACCTAAAGAAGTGGTCACCATAAGTCTAGCAACCATCTGACTTCGTCCCACGCTATCAAAATATTATTCACTATATTTCCTATGCTATCCATTACATCTTTATGACTGACTTGTTTTTCACCTGGAAATTTGAATCTCTTATTCTCCTTTACCTTTTCCCCCCTTTTTAAATTTTTCAATAACAGATAACATTCAGTATTATATTAATTTCAGGTGTACGTCATAGTGGTTAGGCGTTTATATAATTTAAGACGTCATCCCTCTGACTAGTCTAGTACCCACCTGGCACTATACATAGCTGTTAGCATATTATTGATTATATTTCCTATACTTTTTTAAAGATTTCTTTTTATTGTTTTTTACAATAAAAGAGAGAGAGAAAGAGAGAGAAAGGAGAGAGCCCAGAGCACTCTCCATAGTTGTATGTTATCAGTCTTCACCATAGTTTCATTCCACACAGGTTGGCATGGGGGGCCATGCAAGGTGGGAACCAGGCCAAGGGCCTCCCACATAGAAGGCGTGCCGCCGGGAGCTGGGGGCCGAACTGGGGGCCTCCCATATGGGAAGCCCACCCCAGCAAGAACTGAACTGGGGCCACACCCCAATTCAGCATATGGGTCCACAGGGTCTGGAGCTGGGATTCTATCCTTGGACCCCAGGGCTGCAAAGCAAGCGCTTAACCTGCTGAGCCATCCCAGCATTCCTATTCCCTTTACTTTACATCCCCATGACTATTTTGTAACTACCAATTTCTATCCTGATCCCCAATTCCCCTACTGTCTGTCACCCCAATAAACCTAATACCCTGTTTCCCTGAAAATAAGACAGTGTCTTATACCCTGTTTTCCCGAAAATAAGACAGTGTCTTATATTAATTTTTGCTCCCAAAGATGTGCTTGGTCTTATTTTCAGGGGGATGCCTTACACGTATTTCAGCGAGAGGCAAAACTGTAAGTAGGTCTTATTTTCAGGGGATGTCCTACTTTCGGGGAAACACGGTACCTATCTGACATCATACATAGTTATTACAATATTATTGACTATGTTCCTTGTGCTGTACCCTACATCCCCTTAATGACTGCTGTGTAACAATTTGTACTTAATCCCTTTCATGTTTCGCCCACCCTCCTCAACGCCCCAACCTTCTGGCAACCATCAAAACATTCTTTGTATCTGAGTTTATTTCTGTTTTTGTTTGTTTTGTTCTTCAGATTCCACATATAAGTGAAATTAGATTGTATCTGTCTTTCTCTGCCTGACTACTCCACTGAGCACAATACCTTCCATGTCCATCCATGCCAAGAACCCATGGCAAGAACTATTTCCTTTCATGGCCTAGCAATATTCCACTAGATATAAAGGGTGTCCCAAAATTCACGCAAGAAGTAATTTTGATAGAAAACATAGGTTTATAATTAAAAATTGTAAATTTTCATTGCTCAACAATGAAAACGCGTTGTTCTTTTGTGTAGTGCTTCATTTTTAATAACCCTGAACTGTCAGCTGTCACGCTGTCTTTTTTTTTCATTGGCAACACTTTACTGCACAAATGACGCAAAATTCAAATCTTGTGTAAATTTTGGGACACCCTTTATATACCACCTTTTATCCATTCATCTATCAATGGACACCCAGGCTGCCTCCACATCTTGGCTGTTGTAAATAATGCTTCAATAAACATAAAAGGATCTACACGTCTTGAAGAAGTGTTTTGGGTTTCTCCAGCTAAATATCCAGAAGTGGGATTATTGGGCTATTTTTTGTCTCTTGTTATAGACTTTGTTTTAAGTCTATTTTGTCTGCTATAATTACTGACATTCCACCTTTTTTTTTTTCCATTTTCATGAAATAACATTTTCAATCTCCTTATTTTCCATCTGTCTTTCAGTCTGAAGTGCATCTCTTGTAGGCAGAATTGGTGTTTTGCTTTGTTATCCATTCATCCATCTTATGTCTTTTGATTGGAGCATTTAATCCATTTACATGGAAAATAATTATTGATAGATATGTAGCTGTTGCCATTTTATATTCCATAATTTTGATTTTTCATCTTAAGTCCCTCTAAAGTTCCTTATAATACTGGTTTGGTGATTATGAACTTTAGCTTTCTCTTGTCTGGGAAGCTCTTTATCCTCCAATTTTAAAGATAGCCTTGCTGGGTAGAGTAACTTTGGTTGTAGATCCTCACTTTTCATCATTTTGAATATTTTGTGCCAATTCCTTTTGTCTTGCAAAGTTTCTGTTTAGAAATTAGCTGACAATCATATAGGAGCTCCCTTATAAGTTACTACAAACAGAAAAACTGAACTGACCAATTACTACTAATGAATCAATAATCAAAACTACTTCCAACCATGAAAAGTCCTGATTCAAGATGGCATTACAGGTGCATTTTACCAAATGTTCAAAGAAGAATCAATACCTATTTTCACTATTCTATATTACTCAGCAGTGAAAGATGAAATACTGCCGTTTGTGACAACATGGATGGACCTTGAAATCATCATGTTAAGCAAAAAATAAGACTGCAAAAGAACAAGAACCATATGACTTTACTTATATGTGAAATATAAAACAGAAAGCAAGAAAAAAACAACAAAAACTCATGGACACAGTCAATGGTTTAGTGGTAACCTGAGGGTAAGTGGGGAGAGGGAGCCAAAAATATGGTGACTGAAAGAGAACTGGCTGGGTGGTGAGCACACAATGCAATACATAGACAATGTATTGTATAATTGTACACCTGGAACCTATGTAATTTTTACCAACTAATGTCACCCCAATAAATTTAACAATAAAAAAGTTAAAAAACAAAAGATTTTAAGAGGAGAAAAGGCTCCCAAGCTTATTCTATGGGGCCACCATTACCCTGATTCCAAAGCCAGACAAAAGACATTACAAAAGAAGAAAACTATAGGCCAATATCTCTGATGAACATCGATTTAAAAATCCTCAGCAGAATACTTGCAAATGGAATTCAGTAATACATTAAAAGATTATATATGGGAAAGCCGGGATGGCTCAGCGGGTTAAGCACTCACTTTGAAGCCCTGAGGACCAAGAATCAAATGCCGGCTCTGGCCCAGGCGGACCCACATGCTGAACTGGGTTGTGCTTCCCGAATGCAGTGAGGCCCCCAGTTCAGTTCAAAAAAAAAAAAAAGATTATATACTAACTTCAAGTGGGATTTATTTCTGATATGCAAGGTTGGTTAATGTAATATACCACAAACAAAATGAAAGATGAAAACTATATGACCATATCAATGGATGCAGAAGAAGCATTTGATAAAATCCATCCATTTGTGATAAAAACTCTCAGCAAAGTGGGAATAGAGGGAACATATTCAATATAATGGAGAGAACCTATCCAACATAATAAAGGCCATATATGACAAGCCCATAGCTTATATCCTCAATGGTAGGAAGCTAAATGTATTCTCCTTAAGATCAGGAACAAAACAAAGGTGTCTACTTTTACCACTTTTAGTCAACATAGTACTTGAAGTCCTAGCCATGGTAATCAAGACAAGAAAACAAAAAATAAAAGGTGTCTAAATTGGAAAGAAGTAAAACTATCATTATTTGCAGATGTCATGAAACTATATAGAGAGAACCACAAAGATTCCACCCCAAAACTCTTAAAACCGGTAAATGCATTTAGTAAAGTAGCAGATACAAAATTAATATTCAAAAATTAGTTACTTCATTATACACCAATAACAAACTATCAGAAATGAAAGAGAGGCGACACCAGGATAGCTCAGCAGTTTGAGTGCTTTCCTTGCAACTGCAAGATCTGGGGATCAAATCCCAGCACCAGCTTGTGCAAACCCATATGCTGAACTGTGGTGCAACTGGTGACTGCCTGAATGGCACAGTGGTGAAGGTTTCTCTCTCTCTCTTTCTCAATGAAATAAATCTTAAAAAATAAGTGAAAGAGAAATTAAGTAAAACAATCCTATTTACAATTGTATCAAAAAATAAAATATCTAGGAATAAATTTAACCAAGGAAGTAAAGAAACTGTACTCAGAAAATTGTAAGACATTGAAAGAAATTGAAGAAGATACAAATAAATGGAAGCATATCCCATTCTCATGGAGAGGAAGAGTTAATATAGTTAAGATGGCCATACTACTCAAAGCAATCTATAGATTCAGTGCCATCCCTGGCACTGAATGGCGTTCTCCACAGAACTATAATAAATAATCCTAAAATTTCACTGGAACCATAAATGACCTCGAATAGTCATGGCAATCTTGAGAATGAAGAATACAATTGAAGATATCACACTACCTGATATCAAACTATACTGCAAACCTATCATGACCAAAACAGCTTCTTATTGACATAAAAACAGACACACAGATAAATGGGAAAGAATAGAGACCCCAGAAATAAACCCCTGCCTAGATGGTCATTTAAGTCTTGACAAAAGAAGCAAGACTATACCATGGAATAAAGACAGTCTATTCAATAAATGGTGCTGGACAAACTGGACAGATACATGCAAAAAAATAAAACTGTACCACCTTCTTATTCCATATACAAGAATAAACTCAATGATTTAAAGACGTGAATGTAAGAGAGTCCCCCTTCATAATCTCTTTTGAGAAATCAGCTTACAATCTTATAGAGGCTCTCTTGTTATTAACTAGTTCTCTTTCTCTTGCTGCTTTTAGGATCCTTAGTCTTTAACCTTTACCATTTTTAATTATGATAGGTCTTGGTGTGGGCCTGTTTGGGTTCATCTTGTGTTAGAACTGTGCTTCCTTGGAGTATGTCTATTTCTTTTACTCCAGGTGAAGTTTTCAGTCATTATTTTTCAAATAGGTTTTTGATTCCTTGCTCTCTCTTCTCCTTCTGGTACTCCTATTATGTGAATGTTGTTACACTTGTAGTCCCAGTGGTCCCTTAAACTATCTTCATTTTTTTAATTCCTTTTTTGTTTTGTTCCAATTGGGAGTTTTCTGCTACCTCATATTCTAAATTGCGGCTTCACTCCTCTGCTTCATCTAGTTTGCTGATAACTTCTAGTTTATTCTTCATGTCAGTTATATTCTTTTTTTTTTTTTACTTTTAAATATATATTTTTTTATTTACTTATTTTTGACAGAGAGGGAGAGAGAGAGAGCGAGAGATACAGAGACAGAGAGAGAACTGAACTAGGGGAGCTCCCAGTTCAGCATATGGATCCACATGGGCCGGGACCGGGATTCGATCCTCGGTCCCTGGCGCTGCAAAGTGAGCGCTTAACCCACTGAGCCATCCCAGCTTCCCCATATTCTTTATTTCTGATTGTTTTATGGTTTCTATGTCCTTCTTTATGCTTACTGGGTTTTTTTTGTTGTTGCTGTTGTTGAAGTTCCCACTAAGTTTCTTAAGCATTCTTATAACCAGTGTTTTGAACTCTGTCTCTGGTAGGTTGGTTGTCTTCAATTCATTTACTTCTTTTTCTGGAGTTTTCTCCTGTTTTATATGGGACATTTTTTTTCCCCCCTCATTTTGGCTGTCTGTCTGTGTTTGTTTTTATGTATTAGGTAAATAGAGTATATCTCTCAGACTTCACTGGGTGGCCTTATGTAGTAGGTGTCCTGTGTTGTCCAGTGACAGTGTCTCTCTTATCACCTGCACCATGTGTTCCAGGAATTCCTTGTGTGGGTTGTATGTGCCCTCCTGTTGTAATTGAACCTTGATTGATTTTGTCACATCAACGGATGGAAATGATTCTCAGGCTTGCTTAAACCCACAGCATATGAGCTGCTGAATGGGGGTGGGCCACTCAGAGGGGGATTCATCCCAGTGGGCTATTGTGCCTGTTCAGGCCACCTAGGGGTTAATATCCAAAATTTATTAAAAATTCATACAACTCAACAGCAAAAAAATGAAGAGGACATACAGATAGCCAATAGATATATGAAAAGATGTTCAACACCACTAATCATCAAAGAAGTGCACATTAAATCCACACCTGTCAGAATGGCTATCATCAATAAATCAAAATACAATAATTGTTGGTTAGATTGTGGAGAAAAAGGAACCCTTGTAGTTGGGGGGAACAACAAATAAGTATAGCCACTATGGAAAATAGCTTGGAGGTTCCTCAAAAAATTAAGTAGAATTACCTTATGATCCAGCAATTTCACTCCTGGGTATTTATCTGAAGAAATCCAAAACACTAATTTGAAAAGATATATGTACCCCTATATTCACTGCACTGCTATTTACAATTGCCAAGATTTGGAAGCACCTGAAATGCCCATTAATAGATGATTGGATAAAGAAGTTTTTACATGTATATAATGAAATATTATTCTGCCATCATGGATGGACCTAGAGGGTATTGTGATAAGTGAAATAAGTCAGGAAGACAAATACCATATGATCTCACTTATATGTGGTGAATAAGAACAAAATAAAAGAGCAAACAAAACAGAAACAGACTTTCATAGATACATGGAACAAACTAATGGTTATCAGATGAGAAGGGGGTTGAGGCAGAGTAAATAAGGTGAAAGGATTAAGAAGTAGAAATTCATAGTTATGAAATAGTTATGGAGATATAAAGTACAGTGTTTAGAATATAGTCAATAATATAAATATCAATTAATAAAAATCATAATTGCTATGGAAAAGCAAAGCTAGAGAGATAGCCTCCAAAATATAGATATTATATTTAGGTGAAGCAATTATTAATGGGTGTTTTTTGTTTGTTTGTTTGTTTTTATTGTTTTTGTTTGTTTGTTTTTGACAGAGAGAGAGAAACAGACAGAGAGAGAACCAAACTGGGGGAACTCCCCAGCCCAGCACATGGGTCCACACAGGCTGGGGCCGGGACCCAATCCCCAGTCCCCGGCGCTGCAAAGTGAGCACTCAACCCACCGAGCCATCCCGGCCTCCCCTAATGTTTTTTTTTTATAATGACAGTATTTCTCTTGCAGTCAGGAAAAACAAAACTTTTCTAAAGAATACAATGGAATGAACATAAAAACTTGATTATTTCACTAGTTTCAAAAAATTACTTTTTGAACAAAACTAACCAACAATTTGGAAATGCAGAACCTTTTGGAGAGCTATCTAATGAAAGGATTTATTTGGTATATTTTTTGTCATCACCTGCTTATGAAATAGATTTGCAGTAGCAGTCAAGTCTAACTTTCAAAAATAAGTTATTGGTTAGTGGCTAAACAAAGTGCTAAAAGACAAGTTTGGAACTTTACTGTTGATATTAATAATCAGAATAAATGCTGGAATTCCAATAACTTCTTATTTATATAGGTCTTACTTATTCCTGTGAACCCATTCAATATTCTTACATGCTAATCACTTAAAAAAGAAGTTAAAGCAGAGTTAGAAAGTCACTAACAACTTCTGGCATCTCTCAGGAACAATTGGTGGATGTTGCCAGGAGACTGTGCAGATTTTCTGAGATTTTGGAAAGAAATTTCTAGAAAAGCAAAAAATTATTTAAAAATATTTCTAAATAGCTTGTAGCTGTCAGTCACATGATTGTTTTGTTTTTGTTTTTTGTTATTTAAAGATTTATTTTTTATTGTTTTTGACAGAGAGAGAGATAGATACAGAGACAGAGAGAAGGGGGAGGGCCCAGAACAGTCTCCATAGTTGCATTGGTTTTTTCACATAATTTCATTCCACAGGTGGAGGCGGGCTGCACAGGGCAGGAACTGGATTGGGGTCTCACCCCTGTGAGAACTGAAATGGTGCACTCCCCAGTTCAGCATATGGGTCTGCACAGGCAGGGGCTGGGATTCGATCCTTGGTCCCTGGGACTGCAAAGTGAACACTCAACCCACTGAGCCATCCAGGCTTCCCTACATGGTTGTTTTATACATAATTAAATGTGTTAATTGGCTTATTGTGATTAGCCAATTAATTTCAAACACAACAAAAATACTAACTAACAAATAGAGCATTACACAAGATACACATAGTAATCATCCATGAAAAAATGAGTTTATTATCAATATAACATAATTGCAAACTATAGTTTCTAAACTCTGAATCTAGTGTTCATTTGACTATTCCTCAGAAGCATGATTAGATGAAGCAGAGGATCTAATCAACAATTTACAAGATAAGGTAGCAGAAAACACCCAATCAGAAAAGCAAAATGAGAAAAGAATCCAAAAATATGAGTATAAAAGTGTGTCTCAAAATTCATGCAAGATTTGAATTTTGCGTCATTTATGCGGTAAAACGTTGCCAATGGAAAAAAAAAGACAGCGTGATGGCTGACAGTTCAGGGTTATTAAAAAATGGAGCACTATACGAAAGCACAATGCGTTTTCATTGTTGAGCAATGAAAATTTACAATTTTTAATTATAAACCTGTGTTTTCTATCAAAATTACTTCTTGCATGAATTTTGGGACACCCTTTAGTTTAGGAGGCCTCGGGGACAATATCAAGTGTTCCAACATTCATCACAGGAATACCAGGAAAGACAGCAAGAAATTGAAAACCTATTTCAAGAAATAATGACTGATAACTTTCCTAATCTGGCAAAGGAAATGACATATTATACAAGCCTAAGAAGTGCAGAGAGCCTCAAATAAGATGAACCAAAATAGTCCGACACCAAAACGCGTCATAATTTAAATGCCAAAAGTTAAACACAGAGAGGGAAATGTAAAAGAAGAAAGAGAAAAACAGTTAGTTACTTACAAGGGTGCTCCCATAAGACTGTCAGCTGATTTCTCAACAGAAACTTTGCAGGCCAAAAGGAACTGGTATAAAATACTCAAAATGAGGAAAATTCCCAGAAAAACTTCATTTACAATTGGAGGACACACATAAAGAGGTTCCCAGGCAAGAAAAAGTTAAAGGAGTTCATCAACACAAAACCAGAATTACAAAGAATCTTTGACTTTCTTTTTAAGATTTATTTTTATTGTTTGACAGAGAGACAGAGAGACAGAAAGGGGAGGGCCCAGAGCAGTCTCCATAGCCTTATATCATCAGTTTTCAACATAGTTTCATTCCACACAGGTGGATGTGGGGCCACACAGAGCAGGGGGCCTCCCACAAGGGAAGCATGCCCCAGTTCAGCATATGGGACCACTCGGGCCAGGCTGGGGCTGGGCCTGGGACTCCATCCCTGGACCCCAAAGCCGCAAAGGAAGCACTTAACCTATTAAGCCATCCCAGCATCCTCAAAAACACTGTTTTAAGGTGAAAAAATAATTAAAACTATGAGTGATAAAATTGCAATAACTATATATCTACTAACAATTACTTGAAAATGGATTAAATAGTCCAATCAAAAAATAGAGTAGTTGAATGGATAAGGAAACAAGACCCTTACATATGTTGCCTACAAGAGACTCACTTTCAGATCATAATACACACATAGACTGAAGGTAAAGGAATGAAAAAATATATTTCGTGAAAATGGAAACAAAAAAGAACAATACAAAAACAAAACAAACAAACCAACCAAAAAAAACCATAAAGATGGGATGGCAATACTTATACCAGACAAAATAGTCTTTAAAACAAAGGCTATACAAGAGACATAGAAGGACCCCAGTAAGCTCACGTCTGGGTATTTATTCGAAAAAACCCAAAACACTACTTTGAGGGGATGTGTGTATCCTGAGATCATTGCAGCATTGTTTACAATGACCAAGATATGGAGGCAGCCTGGGTGTCCATTGGTAGATGAGTGAATAAAGAGAAGGTGGTGTGTATATATATATATACACACACACACACACACACATACATATACATATACACACACACACATACATACACACACATATACATATATATACACACACACACACATAGTGGAGTATTGCTTGGTCAGGGAAGGGAATGGGTTTTTGCCATCTGTGGTGGCATGGATGGATGGACCTGGAGAGTATTGTGCTGAGTGGAATATGTTGAACTAAGAAAGACAGATGCAATGTGATTTTGCTTATACGTGGAATCTAAAGAACAAAATAAGCAAACAAAGCAAAAACAAACTCATAGAAAGACAACATTTGGTGGTTGCCAGATACAAAGGGGCTTGATGGGTGGTTGATAAAGGGGAAAGAATTAAGAAATAGAAATTATTACAAAGTAAACATGGGGATGTGTGGTATAGCATAAGAAACATAGTCAATAATATTGTAATGACTATGTATGATGTCAGATGAGCACTGGATTTATTGGGGTGATATTGGGAGGGAAATTGGGGAGCAAGGTGGAAAAGGTAAAGGCATTAATAAGTACGGATTGGTAGTTAGTTACAAAATAGTTATGGGGATGTAAAGTAAGCATAGGAAATATAATCAATAATATAGTAATAACAATATATAGTGATAGGTGGGCACTAAAGGAATCAGGGGGATCACTTCTTATATAAATGTCAAACCACTACGCTGTACACCTGAAATTAATATAAAATAATATCAAATGTTAACTGTAATTGAATAATTATAAAGGGGAGGAGTTGAAACAAGAGATACAAATTTCTAGGTATAAAACACGTAAGTCATAAGGATGTAGTGTATAGCATATGGAATATAGTCAATAATATTGTGATAGTACGTGGTACAGTGTCAGATGATTGTTGGACTTATCATGGTGATCACTTCTTTAGGTATATAAATGGTGTGCTCCCAAAACAAATATAATATTGTATGTTAGCTATATTTCAATAAAAATTAAAAAAAAAATTTAAAACCCCATCAGTACTATGGAAAAGAAAAAAAAGTAAGTTACAGAAATAATGGGCAATTATTTAAATTTTGTCACTGCTATGATTTTTAGACATGTTAACATAAACTATGAATGTTTAGTTAATAGAGTGAAAAAAGGTATGAATAGTTAAAATATTGAAAAATGTTTTGTGTGATAAGTATACACTAATGTTTTTAAATAAATGCCTGAGGCAAATATTAGAACTATAGGATACTGAAGATATATAATACAAGTATTAATATACTTTTATGTGAAATTATTTAACTTAATTTTTCATTGTCTATATATTTGCCTATAGGTAATTACTGTCATTTAAAAGGCCAGGTTTTTAGTTTATAAAATTTGTGGTGTTGGATGTTTTACACTTCTCACAGTTTGTCACTCCTTAGCCTCAACCACCATCTCTGTCCTCTAATATCTATGCAGTGTGTCTCAGAAGACTCAGAGGGAAGGGATTATAGTAGAGTTAAAGTAGAGTTAAGGTATTTTCATATTTCATCAGCCAAATGAAAAAAATATACACACACACACATTTTTTTTAAAGATTTATTTTATTGTTTTTTTGACAGACAGAGAGAGACAGAAATGGAAAAAGACAGAGAGAAGGAGAGGGACCAGACCAGTCTCCATAGTTGTACATCATCAGTTTTCAACATGGTTTCATTCCACACAGGTGGGTGGGGGCCGAGCCAGGGTGGGAACTGGGATGCCCCTCCCCACCCCACCCCCACATGGGAGGCACACCCTCTTGTGCCAAAGGCCAAACCAGGGGGGTGGGGTGTGAGGACCACCAAACTGGGGGCCTTCCACATGGGAAGCACACCCCAGTTCAGCATATGGGTCCACACAGGCTGGGGCCAGGATTCAATCCTTGGTCCCCGGGGCTGCAAACTGAGCACTTAACCCTCTGAGTCATCCCAGGTTCCCTACAAAACATTTTTTTCATATAACAATGCTTGTGATCAATAACTAAAAACATTAAAATGCCAGTAAATGTCCAAATTACTTAGCTCTTTACCTCATGAAATACATGACAAATTTGATGAAATTTTGAAAGAAAATAGAAAATAAAGTTGCTTATGAGAACTTTAGAACTTTTTTCTGCCAATGTTCCTTTAAAATTACTCAACTTCATTTTAACTTCCCCAAGTTTTGTCACCTCCTTCTCTTATCTAACCTCCAATGCCCTCTGCTAATGCAGATGCCCTTGAGGTCCCCACCAGGTCCTATTTGAGGATACCACAGCTTAACCATTCCAGAATTTCATGAAAACTTCATAATCAGTAGACTTTAAAAGGTATTTTCTACTGATAGTCAACACAACTAGTAAATGTACTACTTACACAAACATATGAGGTCTGACAATTAAGTTCATGAATTCATCCTAGAAGTGCCACATGCCTCATTGGTGAATATCACTGCGGTCATCTTTGAAGGACTCCCCTTGGGAAGTTATGCACCCACACCAGTGCCTAGTCCACTATTCAAATCAATTTTGAACTTTTTTCTGGAATGGCCATCAGAGCTGTTGTCATATTACCCTTGATGTCCTGAATGTCATAAAAATGTCTTCCTTTCAATATTTCCTTTATCTCTGGGTTAAAGAAAAAAGCCATTGGGGGCCAGATCAGGTGAGTTTACTAGCTAAAAACTCCTTCACAGACAGTGCCTCTGGTGCATTGTTGTGAGGCAAGAGTCATGAGTTGTTAGTGAAAGTTCAGGTCTTTTTTGTCTAACTTTTCCACTCGGTGTTTTCAGCACTTCCAAATAGTTATCTTGATTGACTGTTTGTCCAGTTGGTAAAAATTCATAATGAAAAATTCTCTGATACCAAAAAAAGTTAGCAACCTCATTTTGACTCTTGATTTGGACTTATGAAACTTTTTTGGTTGTGGAGAATTAGCTGACTTCCATTGTGTACTTCGATGTTTTATTTCAGGGTTGTATTGGTACACCCATGTTTCATCATCAATGATAACATGACCCAAAACAGTGTCTTACCTCTCCAAAAGGTCTCGGCAAACTTTGACTCTGTTTTTGTTCATCAGTGAGCTTCTTCGGAACCATTTGTGCACTTACCTTTCTCGTGCTATGATTTTCAGTGAAGATTTTCCTGTTTCTCCATTGATGTTTACTTGGTCTGCTATGCTTCTCACAGTCCGCTGACAATTTTGACGCACAATTTGATGAATTTTTGCAATGTTTTCGTCAATTCTGCTCATTACTGGCCACCCTGACCTCTCTTCGACAGTGATGCTTTCTCTCCCCTCAGGAAAAACATTTAATTCATTTGTACACTGCTGTATTTTTCATGGCAATATCCCCAGAAACTTGGACTAATATGGCCCTGAACACCATTCAGAAGACACACATCGATACATATAGCTGTGAGACACTGATACGTCAAGGCTATAAAACATTACCAAGTGGTTTGTACAGTGCTGCCAACTTAAGCACGTGGTGACAAGTTTGTGAACTTAATTGTCAGACCTCGTATATTAAGCTCACAGTGTACAAGTATATCTCACTCTCTGTCACTCTCTGCTACAAAAATGAAATACTTAGTTCCACCCTGAAGAAATTCACACTGTGAGGAGGGAGAGAAACACATTCATTTAGATATAGGTTAAGAAAAGATGTTCTTGGTGGAAGGAATAGCCTGTGCAGAGGCATACAGGATAATGAATACTTTAATATGACTAGAGCCCAGGGTAGGATTACATGAGGTTGGGGAAGAGATGTGTGCCAGATCAGGAAGGGTGTGATATGACAAGCACACAGGATGACATTTTATTTTTATTTTTTTATTTATTTTTATTTATTTTTTATTTTTTGACAGAGAGAAATAGAGACAGAGACAGAGAGAGAACTGAACTGGGGGAGCTCCCAGTTCAGCATATGGTTCCACACGGGCCGGGGCCGGGATTCGATTCGCAGTCCCCAGCGCTGCAAAGTGAGCGCTTAACCCACTAAGCTATCCCGGCTTCCCCAAAGATGACATTTTATTATGAGAGTCAGGGGGAACCATTAAAAGAT